>JALDNG010002285.1:0-90205 GCA_024349245.1 Neodontobutis hainanensis | reverse complement strand
AAAATAAATTGAAAATTCATGAGCTTTACAAAACGACTTTAATTAATATGAATTCGACGCTAATCTTCGCAAAAATTCTTGAATAAAGGTTTTTAATCTTAGTTTTAAAATAAAAGTAACATCAAAAAGGTGTATTACTCAGTCATTGTTACCAAAATAGATATATTTACATGAAACTAAATTAAATTAAAATTACCCTTTAAAAGAGCATTAATAGAAATATACCAGTCCATAATATTCAATTAAGTGTTTTTAATGAGAAAATTTACAACAAAAAATATCTGAAAAATTAACCCAATGAAAAATATTTTAACAAAATAAACTCCAGTTTTATTTGAACATTAAGCTCTCCCTTGTTTTATGAAATTTAATAAAAGTCAAAAATCATATAATCTAAAATGCTCATGCTCGCAATTCACAAAAATTTTATTTTTTTTACCTCCTATTAAATTTTACATTAGGTTTAACGATATAAAACCTCTGTAATGATTAAATACTCTAATGACGGAATGAACAGATTTTCACGTTGCATGCATACGTAACAAGGCTAATCGTTTTGCTTCCTTAATTATTTGTGTTAATGTTAGATTATTAGAGTAGTTTCAATATTTTCATCTTGGTTAATGATGGAAGGAAACGTAAAAAATTCATTTACTTTCTCATCAGTATGATAACAAATCAAAAATTCCTCTAATGCAATTATTTATTGATCCTATGTAATCTCTTTTGATATATTCATTGGTTTACAAAAAATGTTCAAATATTTTAAGTTTTTTATAAATTTTATTTCATAAATTGGTTTAGGTAGAGGTCGTATGACATTAATAACGTGACATATTCAATTTAGACGTGAATGATATTTTATAAAAAAATCACTTTAGAATATTTTCTATCTCACTATATGATGAATTTATGTTTTTTATCAAAAACACGACGAAAAATATGTTCACACTTCATACTTTCGTTATAATTATTTTTCCATTCTAAAAATTAAAACGAAAACTAAATTTTATCGTAACTGTTTTATTTATATATCAAATATAATATGTAAATTTTATTGTAGACTATTTTACGAGCTTATTATATGATCAATTCGTTATTTGATACAAATTCTATAAATTTTATTTTTAATACATACTGTTTATCATCACATTTAGGTTGAAGACAGAAATTTAAAACAATAAGATAAACATTAATATGTACCTCAATTCGGGGTGTTACGCTAAATCATTCAAGAATTAACGAGCATGGGAACCGTTGGATGACTAAAAATATGAATCAATTTTATGACTATTAATGATTAACTTTTGAGTTGCGCTTGTTAATCTCTTAATGTGTCAGCGTTACATTCTATTTAAAAATCAAATGGTTCATGAACATTCGCTGCATGCTTTTCAAGGAATCAGCATTACAAAGCTATGACAACATAAATTGAAAAAAACAGGATGATTTTTATTGGCTGGGAAACTCATGGTACAAAAAAAAGAGTAATCCAGACGAGGATGGATCTCGGAAGCACAACCCATAAGACAGAGATTTTTTCAATAAATATTTAAATGTAAAAATATCAGCGCTGTTATGTCTTGTCCTGATACACAAAAAAGACAGAATGTAGTTAATCTGGTTGAATAATCTTTAATAAGACAAAGTGCACCATATTCTATTCCTTTATTCTTATTAAGATCAATAAATTAAATTAATTTTATAATTTGTCAAAATTTTGATCGTCATGAAAATTATTTTTATTTTTTAACTACTGCTCAAAATGACGGATGTAAAGGCGAAATTTTTATGAAGAATAATTAGGTAAAAGTAGGAATTTAAAATATTTTAAAACATTAAATTTAAGTAGTTTATTAAGAATTAATGAATTTAGATATATTCATTGATGCTATTTATAAATTACAGTTTTATCAAATATTTCTTATGATAGACGATTAGAATCTTTCTGAATTATGTATTTGTGAGAAAAGAGTCAACACAAATGAAATTAAAAATTTTATTTCAAATTGAAAATAACGTTAAAATTATCTCATCAAACCGAGTTTATATTTTATATGAAAAGGAAACTTAAATTTCTTAAATAAGAGTAATGATTATCTAGAAGTGATATGTGTGAAAAATCAAACACGTAAAATATCACGTTAAATAGATACTCATACATTTTTTATTTCAAGAAAAGATCTTGCTAAAATTTAACTTTGGTTCATTTTTTGCAATCTTTAAGAGCAATAATTCAAATAATATATCTGAACTTAAGAAAAAGATTTATTTCTCGAATCCAAAATGTGTAATAATTACTATAATTTGTATTTTTACATTATTTTACATCAAATATATGTGAATGTATTTTATATAAAGAAATAATAATTATGAAGAAAGGCATGTTACCATTCAATTACCACTGCCCCACAATTTTTTCTGTTAAAATATGAAAAAACACTTATTTAGATTTAAAAATAAATTCACAGTCATGTACATTTCGTTTTCGGAAAATTTATCGACAATGAATATATCAGGCATGGGAAAGGTGCTTAATATATGAAAGCGCTGAATCTATTTTGCATATCTAGCAAACATGGTCGCTTGGTGAGAAAGGGACACTCGTTTTTCTTCTCTTTCATATGCAAGATAATACTTTTTAAATCCTATCGATCATTTTTTAACAATTTATCGGTCAAGAAATCTGCTTAAATCGCCTGAAATATATCATTCGAATGTTTGTAGGTTTTAGAGTTTAATGTCTTAGTCTTGAACATTCTTCACTTCATAAGTCTGTTTAAGGTTGACAGATGCCACAAAAGTAACGGTTGTGCGCTGCAGAAGATAAAAATAAATGTTGTGCCTTTTTCATATTTAACGTCTTTTATTCTCTTCGTTGCTAATATTTTTGAATGATTTCCATCATCTTACTCATTTTCGTTGGATGAGTATAAACAAAGTATCTAGATTGAGCTTTTTCATTGCCAAATATAGTGTACTCTTTATTCTGTCATTTCAAAAAATGCGACGTTTTCAATAACATTTTATCTGATAACTGGTAGACCACGAAATTGTGGTTATATTTCATTTTACACATAATATTGGCCTTTCGCTTCAACTGCATCATAGAATCACCTTGTACACTACTCTTATTTCAGTTTTACTTCGCCATTTATCATTGAAATAATTTCAGAAAGTAATGAGTTGACAAACTCTAATTTTGTTCTTTTTCTCCCCCATCTGAAATTTATCAAATTGTGAAGGCTACTATGGGTTATTTCTTGGATTCTTTCTCACTCCAGGTTTAGACTTTTAATATATTAACCTTTCTAAAAATAGAAGAGCTTGTATTCGGTTGCATTACTCTCCTCTAGTTACTCCGTTCAAATCACAGATTTAAACGAGACTGAAGCATAAGACCTGCTCACTTTGAGAGCTCAAATCAAAACAATCATTCAAGTAGTTAAAATCAGAACAATTAGAGAGGTATTGCTTGACTATGAGCTTTGATCTCAAAAGATGTGCTTTTTCAAATAGAATACGCAGAAATATCAACCGAAATGAACATTCACTTTGAATATAACGGTAAATATCGAAGAGAATTTGACGAATCCTTCAAGTTGATTTAAAAACTTTATCTTTCTCTTTTGATTTGATGCTATAAATTAACTTTTGTAATGATCAAAATCAAGTTAATAAACGAATCAAAAAATCAGAAAATGAATGAACGTAAATATTCTTAGACTTTAACATTGTGAATTTTTTTGATTTTACATTTTTAACAATTGAAGAAATATTAAATTAAAGACTAAGAGTTGGTGATAAATATTTTGTCTTCTTTCAAACAAATATTTTTCTTCCTTAAATTTCAAATGACAAATATTTTTAAACAGATGGAAAAGAACGTTTAGAGGAATAAATGTAATGATTTTAACACAAAAATTATATGTTTAATCTTAAAATAATTGTATTCTTGTCAACCATTGCTGGAATTCGAATTGTTCAACAAACATTATTTAACATTCATAATGTTTTAAATAATTTCACACTTTCAGAAAATTTTTAAATTTCACCTTGACAATTGAGTAAACCAGAGTTCTTGAATTTAGCCAAATTTTCATTCTTAATGGTTTGTAAAAAAGCCTTCATGGCAGAAATATTGCTTAATGGTTTCTTTGCATGAAAAGTCTTTTTATAGGTTTGAGGACGAAATTTGATTTACTTTTGTTCTTTTATTTGTATATTATTTATGACAATGTATCCTGACTGCAAACAAAATATATTTGATCAAATTCACTTGTGAATAGATTTGTATAAACATTTCTATTTTTACAATCTTACATACGTCGGCTAGCTTATTTTAAGTTGATTAAAACAGTTCCACACTCATTACCAAAATATATTCACTTGAAAATGTTCTGAATTTCATTATAATTATCTTTGCAGATTATAAATATACCTCGATTCTTTTCAATAAAGTATTAATCATTGAGAAATTTTATGTTTTATCATTTTTTGGAGTGCAATACTTGTTAAACCAATCAAAGTTTCTTTAAAAGAAGGTTTACATCTATTTACTCTCTCAGGTAAAGCTCCAATTTCTATACTCAATTGTTCACCCTTTATTTAAATTTTAGTTACATTTCTAAGTGAAGGTCCTTTTGTTGTGTTACGTGGAGATCACAAACTCAAAACTTCTCACCATCTCCTTGTCCCACTGTTTCTACCGTACTCCTGTGACATTGGTACTATTAGAAGAGATTGTATCTTCGATCGCCTAGGCTGCAAAGGAACAACATCCGAACACCGTAAATCAAATATATAACATTCCCTTAACACTATAAGGCCCCTAATAAAAAAGTACGTCGTTTTGCAATGATACTGCAATATACTTTGACATAATATATGAAACAGTCAGGGATTTCTTCTCTGCTAGTTTACTTTTACATTCTTATCTTTCAAAACATGAGAATTGTTGTTAACAAAGCAGTTTAAAAAGATCGTTTCTTGAAGTATAAACAAGAATAATTTTTAGGTCATATTATTTTTATATTTGTCGTATATAATGTATGTAAGTTTCCACGTTCATGTTTTTCCTGTGAAATTCTGCTATTTTATCAACTAAATTAATTTCTTGTATTGTACTAAAATTATGCCGTTACTTCCCAAAGAAATAATTCATCTCATATATGTTTGTCTGATTGCCGATGAGAGAGTAAGGTTTTAATGGGGTGCATTTTCCCACTTCCTGAACAGAAAATACAAGCTATTCTCTGTCTGAAGTTCCTTTAGGGTATTTGGCGCTAAATGCCAAAATCCTTGTCCACAGGGCCTAAAAATAAGATAAAAGGTGCACGATACTTCCTTCTAAAGATGTCTGGACATGTTTTACACTTTTTGAGGTTAAAATGAACGAAGCTTATTAAATACTGGCAGTTTTTGAGTTTAGAACTAAACCAACTCTTTGTTCTATCATAATGCATTCGTCTCTTGGTTTATGAGATTGAGTTGTCAAAAATATAATTGTAATCGCGCCATCAGTATTTGTATATTACCTTATACTTATTCATGAAAATGAAATTTTTTATATCTTTTCTTACTGTTAACTTCATTGTTTTATTATCAGAATAAAAATATGTAAAGGACAATATATGGCTTAAATTACGAAATTCTTTCAAATATTTCAATTAAAATAGATAACTTTCCAAATTTTATAACATGTTTTAGAGTATGTGAGGTTCATTATTGAAATCACATTGAGCATTCACTTATAAGTTCTCAAGTATAAAAACTAACAATTTTGAAATTTATGGGAAGAAAATATACAGTTTTCAAACAGAAAATTACTTTAAATTTGATTTTCAACAATATAATGTTGGTGAATTGACCAATCAGGTCAAAAGTGACGAGCTTTCAATATACTTTATTTTTGTAAGAATAACAAAATATTTGTTATATTAAATAGATTTTCTATTCTTATCAAATAGTTTCAATGAAACAACACACATCGTGTTAATAGGTCAAGAATTCGAAATTTTGAAAAAATCGCAGAATTTGTCTCTCGAGCGCATATGTAAAGAAAGATTATATCATGTTTTATATTTTTATTTGTGTTGTAGACATTAAATTGTGTTTTAACATCTTCATTTATCAAAAATTACGAATATCGTTGTAGATTAGCCATTTAATCTTACATCGAGTAAAGGTGACTTACAATTGGCGTGTTCTGGAAGAAAAATCAACAAGATTCGGCCTTTAATAGGAGAACGTTCTAGGTGTGGATCACAAGGTTAGAATTGACACGCAGAATGTATGGAATTAAAGGGAAGAAACGAGCGATACCCCGCTTATTGCTTTGTAGCTGGAAATGGACAATGAGTTCCCCTCGTTGAAGTGGGTCTAAATTAAGTATGACAACTTAATCAAAAATTTTGGAAAAGCTTTTTTTACTTGTTAATGACAAGCGCACGTGCTCAACGCAGCTCTTATAAGTCAGAAAACTACTGAAGAAGTCTTTTCTTTAATATGCATCATCGATCATCTAGCTCTCGACCGAATCCACGGTAAATGAGCCTGATCACTTATTTCTCATCTATATCTTTAAGAACGGAATCGAAGACTGATCTTTCAGGTTGCTGATTCAAACACATGATGTCCAAACTATTTGGGATGCAGCGATGCTGAACGAAAAACATGAATCTACATCGCAACAGATGGTATGTGCTACAAACTAGAGTACAGATCCGTTATCGATCGTCGAAAGATCGAAGAGTTGGCAGCACAGATGGCAAGTGTATGGTTTAATAAGAGCTCGAACGTGTTTCGGCTGCGGTAGAAGGGCACATCTACCTTGGAATTGCAGATTTTCCTACAAGCGGTTGTATCGTCAGTTGGCTTTGCTGAAACTTACGGAAATTCTGGCAACTACAGAAGAAGCCAAACAACGATCAGAGGAAGAACCAATGTGGTGGATAGCTTATGTCTAATCGATACGGATTCTGAAATCTCTCTGGTAATATATAATTTAAAAGAAAATTTTTGAACAATGTCAACATTGCATACAGTCAAGGCCCATATTAAAATCCGAACGATGGTAAAATTGATACCGCTTGTCTGGTTGAGGCAACGATAAAGATCTGAGAGGCTATTTTGTCACATTTATGCTGTATCATTTTAGTTTTATGTGATTGTATTTTTGGCAATGATTTTTACGAAATGTACATAAATAAAACGTTTTGATGACCTAAATATTTATGTAGGTCGTAACTTAGTACTGATGACGATTCCTATCAAAACACAAGCGAGGGTCGGGACGTAGAGAACAAATGATAATAAACTTATAAACTGTTTCTGACTAAATTCAGAAATCTATTCTATGTTGTCAAAAATAATATCTCACCATTTATAAGTGTTCGATAACCATAGTTTCGACTTATGCTGTTATAAATGGATAAAACATGGAATTAAACATATGACTCAAAACCGATTAGACAAAAAACCAAGAGAGTACCAATCCACAATTAACATAGTGTAAAAAAATGTTAGAATCCATGGTTAATGCGAGAGTTATTAGAAAAATTAAATCGCAATGGGCGTGCCAGTCAGTTGTAACACAATAAAAATTGTGAAATCAGACTATGTTTTGATCTTCGAAAACTGAAATCGGTCACGCTCTATGTTTCGCATCCGGTACCTAAAATCAATTTCCCTTTCGATTGCATGAATGGCTCTTGAGTCGTCTCGACTTTTTATTTGGCCTCTGGATACTGGCAGATTAAATTAAACGAAAATAATGCGTCAAATATCGTAGTTACGACGCCATATTGATTATACGAATTCGTCATAATGCCCTTTGAACTTATTTACGTCCAGCCTCATTCAAAGAATGACGGAAGATACTTTATCCGTTATTCTTTATAAAAACTGCCTCATATATTTGGATGACATTACAATATCTAGGAGGAACGAAAAGGAGTATCTTGACCATATTGACGAAGTGCTATTTGTCATTGATCTCCTTAAACTCAAAATGTGGAAGGCCAAGTGCCAATTCTTTGAAATGAGTTTCAAATAATTTTGGTTTGTGATCAGTGCACAAGGATATATGACCTGCCCAGACAAGTTAATGTGTTCCAAGTAGTTAAAAAAACCTAATTGCTGAAAATATCTCCTATCCTTTCTTGGACTTACTTCTTGTTATAGACAATTCATCAGATTTAACGCACTCAGAAGTTAGACTACTCGATCTCACTCGAAAACATCAAACACAGAATTTGACAGAATCTAATGATACCACGTTCGAGAAAATAAGATACAAAATAATCTCATCATCATTGTTACATTACTCTTTGGGAGATAAAATTATTAATTTTAGAGTGTGGCGAAAGTGAAAGAACACTTTGGGCTGTTTTAAACAGTGTTGATGAAAATGGAGAATACTTCATAAAATTCGCAAGTCTCTCTTTGTCAAAGAGTGAAAAACTACTCACCAACAAAAAATGAACTTTAAGCACTTAAATGGAGTATTAAAAATTCAAACCTTAACTTTTCGCTCATTTTAAAATATATTCTGATCAGAAACTATTATACGACAAAATTAAAAGATCTGATTAGAAAGGATAATAAACGAGAGGGATGTAATTTTCGAATCAACTTATTTTTGAAGTTTCGTATCTACATTGTACGGATCATTCTCAAATAGATGGACTATTTCGGCTGTGGTTTGCAATAAATATGTCAGAAGAGCTATCAATTCTTAACAAGCATGAATTCATATCTGAGTAAATAAGGGATGAAAATCTTTGATAGAACGGTATGATATGAAAATAAGGATGTCGTAACGAGTTTAAATGAATTAAATTTGATAAAAAAGACTGCTCAATCTCAAAAGTTACTTACTTATACGTGATAGAAGACTCGTTAGACGATATAATAAAACAGAATTCACAGTATTGAAAATCCTAAGACAAAACAAATTTATTTAGATGATAATGAAAGTTGCCCGCGACCACATACGGCATCCTGGTTTTAAACTGATTTTGGTCCAAATTATGTCAAGGTTTTTCTAACTGTGTAAGAGAAGTGATATCAAGAATTGAATTCTAAGTTTCCATGAATGTAAAAATTATAATCAAACTTTGAAAGTGATTAAATCTCCTCATAAATCCATTGAATCAGCCAAGGTGGGAGAGTTAGTGGCGATGGATTTTATCAGCCCTTTACAACGAGTTGGAGAATTTAATTATATTTTATCAATAATTGACAACTTTTCAAAATAGCTAACAGCAATCCCATTAAGATAGACAGATTCTAAAACTCCGCAGAACAATTTTTGAGGCAATTTTAAAATATATTTGGTATTCTCAATGGTCTCCTCACGACAAAGGTCGTGGCTTAGAATCCAATTTGGTTGAACAAATGGCAAATTCATTCAGTAAAAACAAGAATATAACAAATTCTATACCACCCACAAGTTGATGGTATTGCCGAAAGAACCAACCGAACAATTATCAAACGATCTCAAAATCAATTCCGAACCACGATGAGTGCCATGAAAGCTTGATGCCACAATGCCTCGCTTACAATAATAACTTCAACGATGCAACTTGAGTATCACCGTTTGAAATAAAATTGAAAAGGCCACCAATTCAACTGTTAGATGCGCATTTAGTTTGAGCATCAAAGGTACCAACAGTTGGGGAGGTAACCGCCTTAAAAATCACCCAAAATTGAAAAATACACAACGAGAGACGCAAGGACCCATCAAAAATTTATCTTGAACTCGACTGCTATGAATAAAGATTCGATAGAGAAGACAGTGTGTTAAATTACTCTAAAGCTGACAGTGATAACATAAGTATCGAGTTTTAAGTTGCCTGGAAGGTTCAATACAAAATTATTTCTATCTCTGAGTCCAATTTACTTGTGCCCATCGATGGAAAAGATACAAAGATTCATAATATAGTTGTAAGTTAACAAGGTAAAGGATCATATATCTAATTTATAAACCTGGACAGTAAAAGCAAATTATCCCAACTGAGAGCAATCCGACAACTACGGTTGATGACTGTGGAGAAAGTATCAATGTAACATCATCTAGAAGCAGATACGGTGGAGTCATTCAAACACCTTAACATTTGAGACAATCAAATAAAATTCCTACTTTTTTTGAGTAAGTTAAAAAATATTGTTGAAGATTAACGACATATAATATTATGTCGAAAAGAGCTGACTTATAAGAATAATTCAAAGATTAAACATACGAGAAAATTTTACCATTCGATTCATTCATTGTTTTTTCATGATTAATAATTTTCTTTTGTACTGGTGAGAATCACATTTATAACATGCAATCAGAGTTTGCTGAAAACTAAGACAAGATAATTGAAAAAAATTATTCTCAGTTCAATTTTATGTTTATGCACTTTATCTTATATTGTCTAAAAATTTATTGAGTTAAGATATGAGATCGAAATGTTAACCAAGAATTTATAATATATTTTCTATATTTTGTACAATTTCACTCAATTACATTTCACTTCACAACTTATGAACAATCAAACGTCGATAAAATCGACAATTAAACAACGCAGATTTCAATCAACTTAATTTATAAGAAAGTTAAAAACGAAATCTGTGAACTTCATGAAAAATTCACAATAATTAAGGAATAAAAACATAAAATAAAATTTATTTTATTTCTGCCTTTAATTACTTACGCAAAAATGAATGATACATTAAAGTAAGATAAATTGAAATTTAAAATGAATGCGCCGAGGATTTTTAAACAGTCTTTTCTTTATCCATAATAAGCGAAAAATCAAAATGCATTCCAAACAGCTTTTGGTTTTAATTTATGGCTATCTAAACAGAGGCGTCACTCATTTGAGAAAAAATTCGTTTTTTAATTTAAAATATATTAATTATATTTTACCTCAAGAAAAGTATTCGTATGTTTGAAAGATAAAGATTACAAATTTAAAAAAACAATAAAATTGATAAATTTAGTAAAAAACATTCAAAAGTAAGATTAAACTGATTTGTACCATCAAAAGTCTTCATCTTAATAATCGACTAGATCTTTTGCTCTGTTCAAACAAAGAACGGTCAAATTTGATGTTTATATTCTTTAACTTATCCTGATTATTTTTGACTGTATATTTAAGTTATTTCAAAATATTTAGAGAATACTTGACTTGTTATAAGAGCTTACACCAGCGTAAAATGGTTAACATAGATTTGAAATTTATAGCTTTCACATCATAAAATCAAACCGTCGCTCGTGATAAGAATTAGACGTGTAAAAGTTGTTTTATCTTTAAATGAGAATAGCAGTGCTGATATTTTGCAATTTTTATATAAAGAGAACAAAATATTGAGCTAAAAAGTTATAAAAATTGCTCATCAATCTAAATATGTTTTTAAACAGATTGATCCATAAATAGAGTTTACTAAAATGGCAGTTATATGTCAAAGTATCTCTTTTCAATTATCGCAATGTTTGATGAATTCGAAATATTCTGAATAGAGTGTAAACATTACATATATATTCAATCAAATCGCAGCCACTTATGAAAAGTAAAAAGAGGAAGGAATTTGAAGTTTTATAATACATTTTTGGTTTTTACGATGCCCTTTTGCATGACTCTTCATTCTAAAATAAATAAAACGACAAAAATTTTTAAATTCAGTCATCAAGGTTCCCCCTTTGAAGTGAAGAAAGAACCTGGTTTTTAATCATAAAAAATTGTCCATGATAATATCAGCTATTTGTATCTGAAAACTTGGCAAGATAGCACCAGAAATTATTTTTTTTCACAATGTAAAAAATTAAAACCAAAATTGACATGTGCGAGGACTCATATTATACTCAATGATAAAATCTTAAATATGTTTTGATGCAAAATAATAGATCATGGAAGTCAAAGGGTATAAAAAATTATGAGCAAATAAGATGATTTGATCTATTTCAAAATTCTCGACTTCAAATCTGTATTGATTTGATCCAAGATCAAGGAATAAAAGATTTTCAGAACATAATACTAAAATTTAAAATCAAAGAAAAAAGCTTTACATCCCTTAATTAAACTGGTAAACCACACACAAACCACCCTAGACTAGATTTTTGAAACAACAGTACTCGAATTATAAAATTAAAATAATTATACAGACAAGTTTAAAATAAATTAAGATTTAAATATGAAAGACCAATTTTATCATAAAGAGAAAATAAAAAATTACTGATCAAAACAGAAATGATAAACTTGCCGGTTTAAGAATAATTATCTTTGATAAAATTAATGATAAAAATATCATCACGTTGATTATAAATTGTAACAAATCGTATATTATAATCTTTAAATAAATGGGTCTGAGACGTTTTGATTAACGCGAACAATATAAGCAAATAGTTTCAATAAAATAGTTCAAACCACTTTGAGAAGTTCCCAAATTAATGTGTTTTATGAGCTTTATATGGATGTGAAAAAAGGGAAATCAAGGTTTTTCGTGAAAAACTTTTGGTACTCACAATAGTTGTAAAAAGTTAACTGTAAATATTAAAATTACGCTAGATACAATAATTAGTTTAAACTCTTATTTATCAAAATTTTCATTGACTTTATTTCAAAAAAACTTACATTTTTTTATTTTTGTCGAATCAATGATTTTTACTGTTGAGTTCATCAAACCAATGCAAAAAATTCCAGCCTCGTCAGTACAGCAGGAAATAGAAACTATATTGTCCTTGAATTACCAAAATTTAATACTTTAACTTTTTTCCTGTGAATACAGTTAAATTCATCAGAATTAGAATAATCCCAAAACTTGATAATGCTATCACTACAAGTAACGAGACTATTAGAAAATCCCCAAAGGTTTGTTAATTCTCATAAATTAGATTCATTACCACAGACAGATTCGTCGTGAGCCTTCCACGAGGCTAAACTTTGGTTTTTTCGAATGTCAAAAATCATTACGTTTCCAGTTTCTAAACCAACCTAATTTGTTAAAGCACCAAAACCATAAATTCAAAATCCCTGTATATATTCCATATAAGGGACTCACCACTAGAATCGAGGCTAAAATCCAGCATTTTCTTTATTAACATCAAGATATACATCTTTTTGACGGCAATCAATAAGAGTCGCACATCTGTTGAAAACCAAGGAGTTACTTTTTTTCAAACAAAATTAAAAGTGGTTCTTTTTCAGACGGATGCCAAGCAGCGCAGCGCACAGCCCCCTTTTTTGGTCGATACTTCCGCACACATTTACCAGATTTGATTAAATCCCATAATAAAACACGCTTGTCCATGGAACCAGTGGCAATCAAATTTCTATTAAAGTTTGAGAATTATACCTTGAGTGAGGATTCCATTTCAATGTTGTGATGTAATCAGAATGATATTTTGACTTTGGTTTTCCTAATAAATTCTCAGATGGAAATAACTTCTTTATTTTTAGACCCGAATTCGCAAAAAGGCTCAAAACTGTCAAAATGTCAAGATCCCAAAGTTGAATCAAATAATCTTCTGTGCAGACTGCCCCAATATTTCCACGTGCTGATGTCAGTGCAAATCTCACTCTCTAAATCTTCGCTAGGGTCTAAATCGAGCCAATCGAAAGCAGTTACAGATGTGTTCATCATTATCTGACGCTGCAGGTAAAAATCGTCGGTTTTTTTGTTATATACTTTGATTAGGTGAGAAAAAAACTGTATATATCTAGCGATGCAAGATCAGAAGAGTTTAGACTTATGACCAAATTATCATCTGGTTGGATTTTTTCGTCGTCACTCTCGATATCGACTTGCTGAATATATGAAAATTTTTACTTTTAAGTCGACATACTTATCCTTTTTGGGATTTAGTGAAATAAGATCAATCAGATCGTTCCTGTTGGCATCAAAAATAAAATAAAAGGTTTACCATATTCGTTTTCGAGTTCACTTTATTTAAAATAATATCAAACCTTGTGTCAGAATTCAACAATTCATCAAGATTAGGATATATCGTTTAAAAATTAATAAAAATACTTTTATGGGAGAAATCGAAAATTTCCCTTTGTCTAATAAACGCACATTTAATGCCATAAATAGTCAGCGTGCGCGAACATTCGTAGTAGTGTATTTGATTTGCATCCATTATCAACTAAAACTAAATAAATGGCACTCTTTTTGATTTACAAAAAGAATATTGTTTCTTTGAAATGAAAAGTTTTAGCGAGAAGAAAATTCCTAGACATCAAAGGAAACGAGGCTGTCTTAGCCTAATCAATTTATAAAAGTTCTTCTCAAAATAAGTTTCGACGATTTATCCATTCTAGTCTAGTGACTCAACCGTATTGATCATAGTTGAGGATTTTACCCACGAAAATTAAGTTTTACTGAAGAATAATATTTTTTGGAAATCAATAAATCAAACTATTAATATGTTTGATTCCGTATTAATGAACGTGAATTGGTTGGAAAAGCAGTTTTGAAATGGTTGAACAAGTCATACAAAAATATTCTGGGTGAAAAATAACAAAACATAAATCTTAATGAAACCAAACCACAGAATTACTTAGTTAAATCTCATCAGAAATAATAGTTGTTACATCTTTATTTTAATGTACAACTTGTTCTCTCGTCGAATAATTTTTAGTAGTTACGATTTTTCAAAAACTAATTCTCGGTTTCGACTTTCCTCAACGCCTAAAGTATATAGGATTGTGGAAAACTATCCGTCGAAAAATCTGCCAGGTTAAATCTCTTCGCAGCTCAGGAGTTAAAGCTGTTTGAATATTTCAAAAATGAAGTTAAGTGTGTACGTTCACCTGAATCGCTATCGAAGGGATAATTAACCATCCGACTCTTCATACCAGAAGGTAGAGCCATCACAAATTACCATAGACCTAAAAGTTGACAGAGAGTGAGCTTTGTATAAATTTTAATACTGTCAAACCATTAACTATCGATCAACTCCCTTATAAAAAGTTCTCTAGAATTGACTGTAACTCAAATGAAAAATAAAAATATCAAAATAGTGGCTTAATATTAAATTCGAAAATACCACTTAGTCACATAATTCTAAAAGATAAAATGTTTGTTACTTATGCTAATTGCACTAAGTGAACCAAGAGGACTGACAAAACATATTGCAGTCATACTTGAACGTTTCTCTGTTTATGTTTCTTTTTCAAATTCATGTTGGTAAATAATTTTACGCGCATTTTGAGGTTCCTCCATAACTGATTTTTTGACCAATATATAAAAATGTAAGTTGATGGTTTAATATTAATACCCAGGGCGACTATATGTGAAGCAGTCAAAGACGTTATTTTCAGTCTAAATAAGCTCAGCTTGACTTTGAATATATTGAACGATGCCTTTCATTCTCGTAAAATTTACAACTTAGTCAGAGTCAACTTGAAAGGCGTAATGGCGTAAATAATGATGTAACATCAGTAAATACAGCTTTTGTCATTGTATATTTAATCGGAACCCACTACATCAACATTGGTGGTTTCAGAGAAACGACTCTCATACAACCAGATATAAATGACTAAAATGGAATTTCTCTCAGCTCATAGATATGCATCTCGTGAAGAAGATGAGGAAATCGAATTTTATTATTCTTCCTGCTAAAGTCCTCCTACATAAAATCTAAAAGCCTTTTAATATCAAAATCTTGAACACGTGATTGTTATAGAGAAAAAATTTATTTGTTTTCTGACGGAGTACAAATTATTATAATATTTCAATTGAGAACTCCTGTCTAATTAATAAGAGACCTTAATTTATTATCAAAATTTAAACCAAACTATACGATAAAATTATAACTTTAAAACGGGTTACCTTAATTTATATCACGACATTGTGACTATTCGCAGCTTTAGTTTTACGTCTGTACTTTCACCATCGCAGATGGTCTCAAAAGTTATTTAGAGAATAGTGACGTTATTTATTTCAAATTTTTTATGTCACGCGCTTTCACAGCAGTGAATGACCAAAAGAACAAAATAATTGGCTTAAATATTTGCAGATTGTTCCAAGGAGATAAACCTGAGCTTTAAAACACGTAATATGCTTTTTATTTGCGATTTGTCAGAGTAGAACCAAAAATCAATATAATTCACATTCTTATTTTCTCGAACTTCAACTTTCAGAAATCAAGATAACTATTATACTGATTTTATCCATTTTAAATATATGGCGCATGTTTCTTTGGGTTATAAAAATAAACCTTAATACCTATGATGGCTTAATTTAGCAACTTATAACTCAATTTTGATTTCATTGTTATCAGGGATAGAAATAAAATTTAAGAAGGTTAAAATGAGACAGTATTTAAATCACTGAGTCAAATCAATATATTCCTGATATCAATTTTAAGACTATATGTAGGGAAGTTATTTAGTTATGATTCTGAAGAATCAATATTTTTTGATGAGTTAATCTATATTCAGGAATATTTCAGCAAAATTTTAAAGATTGTTAAAAAAACAAAAACCTGAAGTCTTCGCCCATTTTCTCCACCAAAGTCGCACATCAAGATGTATGAATGTTAACTTAGTATTAAAATATTAAATAAAATTCATATCGTATTTTAACAATCAGAATTGAAAATGTTTTAAACTTGTGAATCTCACCACGTTTAATATATAGACTGAGCGATTTGGCAAAGTAAGATTTTAATTCACAAGACAAATTGGTAAAAAATTATGCTAAAAGTTAGAACACGAAGAAACATTGAAACACACACCAAAAATCTTTACAATAGACATATGATAAGTAATTGTTTCATTTTAAAATGTAAAGCTCTATCATAAATAATTAAACGAATCTGGATATTTTACACTTTCAATAATCGCACAATCAACGATACCTCAAAACTATGATTTCAAAATGATTTCCCACCGATCTTCGAATTACAAATTTTGTTTACTCATCCATTATAGTTAACTGAGTTGAGTTTAAAATTTACAACGCATATTTTAAATACTTCAAATGTAGATTTAGGAAGGATCAATGTCGCAGAAAACCTTCGATTAAAATAGATTTGATGATGATTTTACAAATATTTGAATGAAGTATGATGATTTTATTTTTAATATTAATTTTCAACTGATGCGTGTTATGGTTGAAAAACATCATCTGATTATGCTCGCGCTTCTGCGTATATGATGGGTTCTTTAAATAATTCCTCTTCATTAAGACGGCTGATACAAATGAATATTCTGATATATTTTATTCATTATAACGTTTTAATCTGTTTTTAATCTTGTTATTTATTTAACTGTGTAAGTTATTTTTGTATTATGTTGATTGATCATATTTATTTTATTAATTTACGAATATTATGATTTTCAGTGGATCATAAAATTCAATAACTTATGAAGTCAAGTTAAATCTCATTAATATAAGATAATAAATTGTTTTGTTTTTATTTTAAAAAGAATAAAATGGATAAAAATTGATATTTCATAAATTGCAAAATTTGAAAAAATATAAAACCTAATCAAGAATTAGAGTAAAAAATTCATCATCCATGTAAATTTTTAAAATCAATCAATATAAAGAAGTACTCCTCAAATAAACCGTTTAAACTATTATCAATACCAACAGAACTTCGATACGAATTAACTCTAATACCTCAGGTGTCACTGTCGAGTGTATATGTTCATAAATAAAGAGAAAGTAAGAATGTGATTGAGTTCGACGTCTATAATAAACCTTGCAGTGGTTTTTAAGTTCTTAAAAACATCAAAAATTGCTAAATCTCTATAATTTAAAATAACACGACATGCGCACTGCCATGAAAAGAGAAAAAAGCTGAAAATTTTCTATTTTTAGATCTCTTCAACTTAATCTAGTTTTCTGGGTCTTGGTAAGAACTAATTGAGACTTAAATACAAAATGTCAAAACATTTTTCGGTATTAAATAATATGAAATTAACCCTTCATATCGGTTCTCCAGTCAAAGCATAATTCAAAAAAATGATCAAAAATGTCAAAAAATGTGAAATATTTAACAAGTAAATTTTTTTATTTTTTGTTCGGTAAAAACACATTAAAGGGATAATTACAACTTCCTTTGAGGTTTTCATATATCCTGCTCAAACAGATTAAGTTAAACATCAAGGCACCTGAAATAAAATAGAAATTATTTAAAATTTATTATTCTTGAATTATATTTAAGAGTCTTCTCAACAAGTTGGCAAACATCGGGAACAAACAAAAATATTCAACAAACTCTGAAGGCAAACTGTTGATAGCATTAAGCCGACATTTATTTAAAAAAATACATTTGAATATTCATGTGAATATGTTGAAACGTTTGATTGAAGATTATCGATAAATGGTTATTTATACGATTGAGCCTAGATTTAACGAAGGCAGTATCTCGTTTTATCGAGTTAAACAATATTTAAGACATCACTAGATAGTTTAAAACTTGTTATCATTTTATTTATATATCTTTTATTTTAAATTGAGGATATATTGGATGGTATAATCGAGTTTTTAACCATTTTAATACTATAAGGTAATTTTTTTATTCATTGAAAAATTGTTGAAACAAAATTCGCTAATTAATCATAAGTACACCCATTTTACCTTACACTCCTTCCTAAATATCTTTATTGTTTTGGTATGATTGTAGAAAAAATCTAGGATTTTAATTATAATTTTCATACATTGGTGAATCTTGATTATTTTTAACATTATTCAGTTAAAAACAGTTTGAACTAATTATGATATATTTTTCGAATAAATATTATTATGGTTTATTTTCTGTTATTAATGATTTTTTATAATCATCAAAAATACTGATTTTACTTCATTTATTACCTGCCTAAATTCTTAAATGTACCATTAATCTTATATGTGGAGAACTACTCATACGTTATCTAAGATTATAGACGCCTTAAACTGGGTTCTAATAGGGTGTGGAATCAATGAATTTGTTTAATGTTCACAAACAAATCTCCTGAAGATGTGTACACTGAAATACCTTTAACGATTGGAGCGATTTCACTCATCCTTATTTCGAAAATAAACCGATTTATAAATTTAAAATCGACACACGTATATTAACACATGTATCTTTGGGAATAGAAAGAATATCAAAGATATTTTTGATTTCTAACGTTGTGTTATGTTTTATCTTTATTATTTTTCTGTGATAGAAAATTTCAATATCACGATACAAGGTATGTTGTGGACGTCGAAAGTGAAGCAGTAGAATAATAAGTTATATTTTCAAATCTCAAGTCACAAAAGATCCTTATTTTATTCTAAAAGTAGAACCATTACCCAATAAAAATTTTAGAATATGTCTAAACTGTCAGAAGCAGACCTTTCTTCTTCTTATGAAAAGCCTCATGAGGCAGTAAATTGATGAAAAAATTAGTCGACGAAACATTCAAGATTATTTAAGAAAATAAACATCAAAATATAGAGTTAAGTATTTAAATCAATGATGGAATAAATGGAGTATAATGTGAGCAATCAAAAGATATCTTATCAACGTTGGGCTGATGACCTTCCACGTGAAATTCCATACGACGTGAAAAAAGCGGAGGTCGTATCCGATAAAGCTAAATGACTGTTTATTTGGATTGCAGAAAACTATATAAATGAAGAGTTAAACAAAAACGTCAGGCCTGTATTTTGAACCATGGACGTTGGAGGCGAATTAATATGTATAATATTCATTCGAGGTAAAAGATGAACATGTAGATACAGCAAGTTTCGTGTATATTTGTTCGATAAATGGTAAAATAACATCACTTTTTGCTTCAATCACATTTTCTGGCTATGGATAGAATGATCTTTTTATCGGTATATAAATTTAGACAAAGTTGATTCAGATAACTCAAACCGTTGCATCATAACTAGCAACGAACTCTTATTCATTAAAACTGCGACTTTCAAATGTAGGGCACTGAAGAAAAATTTATAAATCCTCCAAAGATCATTATAAAGTAACCGAAATATTTTCCTGGCATTTCTCTGACCTTTGGAGAAATTTACGATGTCCGATCCTTTCTTCAATACCAAGAGGAAATTGAACCTTTTCGTTATTGGCAAATTTTGAAGATTTTGTTTAACGTCTATTCAAACTTTTTTTAAAATTGGTTGAAAATTTCACTCAAAACGAGTTTCATTTTGAACTATAGATATTAAAGACGCCACAGACATTAAGTATTTTAAACTCAATAACCAAAACAAGAATGCTTCAAAACGTCTCTATTAGCAAGATCAGTTCAATCTCTACTTCCCTTTGACAGGCAAAACCCTGTTGTTACCAAATGCAAGTATTGAAAAGACGCTTTCACAGGGGTCACTGGTTTTGTTGTTTTCTCTGCTATGCCAAAAAGGATTAAAACAGATGTAGTTTTAAATTTACGTTCTTGATTAATCTCACGAATTTTAAAATATAATATTTTTTACTTTCGTGTTTTGATTAATTATTAAATTGATCATTTTTAAACCAAAAAGACATATTCCGCTTTTAAAAATTAACTCAGATTCGTTTTAATAAATATACGTAAAGAGAAAAATGTTATTCTCAAACTTGAAAATCTGATAAATTATCTATATCATGGTGAAATGTTTAGACCAATTGTTTGATTTTGGAATATTACATTTAAAAATAAATTTCAAATGAATGAAAAATTGATAATGAGTTTAAATTCTCGAAATGCACAAATAGAGTTTGTCATTTAAACAATCTTCAACATGATAGGTGAAAGTATCATGAAATTTTACTGCAAATATTTCCGAAGATTCGAGATTAATTATTTAAGAAAACACTTTTGACAAATTTCTATCAGACCCGTTTATAGGTTGTTTTTGATTGTAGAAAAAGCAATTTATGAAATTTTAATTATAAATTGAAGAAATATGAGGTTAAAACTAGAAAAGTACAAAATTTAATTTATCCAAATAAACAAATGAACGTTAAAATTGAGGTGAAAGACTGAGCAAATGTTTTAATCTTTCAACACAAATAGAGAATATTGTTATGGACCGAAAATAGTTCCAACATATTTTAAACACTAAGAAAATCAAAAATATAATTTTTGGTGTCATGCTAATAATAATGGGGAACAGAATTCTAGGATATTAAAACACTTAATTATTTTGTGGTTGAGAATGAAAATCACAAATACGGATGAACTCTCTTGAGTAAATTTATCATAAAATTGCAGAAGTTAATCAAAGTCCAAAAAGAATAAGTCAACTTATAATATACAACTCAATTTTCGACATCAATTATGGATGAATAACCATCCGCCTTGCGAATATACGAGTCTATTAATATGGCAAAACAATTATTCATGGGTCACGATTGGTACCTTTCTGTCTCAAATCCAAAGAAGAAAATGGGTACATAAAGATTTGTAATTGGGAGGATCATTAAAAATGTCGACAACACAACCAAAAATATCGAGTTGTCAAAATTGACTGAGAACTTCATTGAATCGGATAGGAACAGGAGAAATAGCAGTGTCTTTAAAGACATAATCAACTTACATATAAAATTAAATTACAGATAATTACCTATATTTAATAAAATCATCAAAATAATGATCTAAGTAAATTTATTTTCCCCATGATTTTAGAGGCCAAATTCCATAAATATATGTAGATAAATAGGTAAAACACTTTGAAAAATCAAGAATAATTTGAATATTTATGTTATATCCTCTTTTAACTTTAAGTGTTTTTAGCACCACTACATTTCTATTGAACATTAGATGATATATAGTTTCCAGCTTAGAAAGGTGATGCCTGGTTTTGAACGAAATAATTGTAAACATGAAATGAAACGTAGGACCAATCATTTATTTTGATGTTCCTAATCGGTATGAGCATGCTTAAACTCAAAAAATACAAAAATATAAATTTTACGCATGAGTGTTTAATATTTTGATAATCCTTTATAGATGGTAAAGGCACCAATTTATTCAGAGACAACACAATCAATACATTAAAAGTCTTTGAATTTTTGAAGAAAATAAAGTAATTTATTGAAAGTGCCTCATCTTTTTTACGTTTCTCAAGAACTTATGCAGTAAATGTAAACCATTGTACAGATTAACACAAAAAGGAACCAGAACGGTACACATTTTTCAAATGATTTAAAAGTATACCTTCTCACTAGAATAAACCTATTCATTTCAAAATTGATAAATATCTCATACCATTTACGAATTCCTCAAGTACATCATCTATTTGACGATTAAGGAATTTCAATTAAAATATGATCATAAAAATAAAACAATTTATGGGTTTAAAAGAAAAATTCCGCAAACATCATCAACACGACGAGTGTGGGTTGAGAACTTATAATCAGCTACAACAATTTTCACATGAAATAAGAATATGAAATTAAAATTTATAACTCTAAAACTGTCTTAACTACTACATCTACACAGAATAACCACTAGAATAGTTACATAAAATAGTAAGAACAAATTTATAATATATCAAAACAACTCTTAGGTCAAACTCGAAAAGAGCTCATATTATTTAATATTTCTTAATTTGGACTCCAAAATAATAACATTGATCACACAATTATTCTATTTTTCAACATAAGTGAAAATTATCCATCTACGAAAATTAAAATTTTTAGTTTTCTAATTTTCAAAAATGTTTAATATATTATAAATTGTCATTTACATATAACACTAATGATGTCAGAAATTTAAAAATTAAATCTCTTAACATATGTGTATGGTGGCATGAAATAACCACAATAATTGAAAAATTAGTTTAAAAGTTCATCTGATCTCTAAAATTAAATTTCTTACACTATAAACATAGATATATCTGAAATCTACTGAGAAGTTCTTGTTAGAAAATTATTATTTTGATTATATGTAGAATGTAATTGATTTATATGATATGTTTATATGCAAAGACTTTGCAAATATATTGAATTAAACCAAACTATGAATGATGTATCTTTAAAGTAAATAAAATCATTACAATCTATCGTATCGCAAATTTGATGATTGCTAGTAGTTCAACAAGATATTGAATTAATGTATATCTGGTGAAAAAAAGCTCTTTCATTTCGAAAATATAGGGGGAAACTTATACTAAAATATATAACACACAAACTAATTTGCGAGTTATGCTGAAAAATTAAAAATTATTAAAGAACCTATATTATATAACCCAATAATCAAGCAGATCGATTTAAGGTTCATGACTTTATTTTCTAGGTATACTTACTCGTTCATATTTCAAAAAGCGAGCTCTGGCTGATGTGATATATAATTTCCATCTGTGTTATATTTTGTATTATATGTGACTTTATGAATTTAAAACATGTGTACATGTTGACGCACAAAAACATTTCCACATTCTTATACATTTAAATTTGAAATAATAAAAACAACATAAATTATATTTTGCTATTTTAAAGGCTTCCTAAAATAGTTTTTTCGCATTATCATTGGAATGTAAACTTGATATCTGTCTTAATTTGACAAGGCTGGAGAAAGAATTTTTAGGAAATATCAAAATTATTGAAATTAACAAAATTTCAAAAATACAAATTTATCAGAATATGAACAGTTATTTATGCTATCAATTAAGATCTTATTTCCAAACTCGATCAAATACTCACTTATGTTCAATTTGATCAGAAATTATAGAAATATCCTAATAATATTTATTGATTGTTAAATATAAATTTTAGGCGAGAACATTCATACTTATGCGTATCGAAATCAAAAATTAATCAAATTAACATATTCTAAAAAATAAACCCTTTTCATTTCTAATTTTAAATGTAGTTGACAGTTTGAACATGTTTAAATTTTCGGGAAATTCATAATGTCTTATAAATAAGAAAATATCATTTTATATTTCAAGACAAAGAAAAGCAAATGGTATTTTTATATCTCAAGTTCTGCAATAATTGTTCAACAAATAAATCACGAAAAATATTTTCAGTGAAATTTAAAGAAAATTGGTTGTTTGTGAAGATTTAACGCCTACATAATTCAGAACGGCACGCACCCTAAATTTGAAATTCTATCAACTACCGTATCAGCGCCATTAAATATTTTTAAGAAATAACTCATACTTCTTCTAGATATCAAAACGAGCATTAAGTTTAACAGCTGACGTTGATTTAAATAAAAAACGTTGATGTATTGTCATAACATATATTTACTTATATATACAATATAAAAAACGGAATTCACTGTTCATTTAGCGACTTTGTCAAAATGATGAAGAACTCTAAATATATTAAAAAATTATTGGGTAAATACCCTTTTGCTAAAAATGTGACGAATATAGAGAAGAAAGACTCATATTTAAATTTGTATCAGCATCATTCTATTATAAATGAAAAACTAACAATATGTAGTCAAGAGCCCTTTGAATCTTAATTTGTCATACTCCCTGTGTGTGCTAGAGAGTGAGAACAATTATAACCAAAGCTATATCGAATTCGTAAGAAAAATGTAAGTTTGTCGCGTGAAATAAATTTATTATACATTTTTTATTCTTAGTTATCGTTCGTCAGTTAAAAGTGGTCAATTTTTCCAAAAATTTTAAATAAGTTGATAATAATTTTTGGATCCCAGCAAATTTACACTTTTATCACAAACGATTTTAAGCAATACCGATTGCTTAAAAATTAAGATAATTTTTAACAGCTGACTTCATAAAGTTACCACAATACACTCATTTTTAAACTAACGAATGAAAGATCTTATAAAATTAACACACTGCTTAAGAACAAAGAAGAATATTGGAATTCAAAAGATAGTCTTCTTAGAATGTAAACTACATGCTCTTACATATCTTTATAAAATCTTTTAAATTATATTGCACACGGGGAACTATTTTTAAAAAGCTGAATTTAATAAAAAATTCAAATAATAATTTATAATTTTTCACAAGTTTAAAAATTGTTTTTTTCTTGTTTGAAAATATTTTATTCAATGCGAATAACCTTCGTTGAAAATCAAAATAATTTAACTTAAGATAAGAAATAATCATCACAAAATTCGGTATGAATAAAAATGTTTCAAAATATGGTAAATTACAAAAGATTTTTGAATTATTTAATCTCTTCAAATTATTTTCGAGAATAATAAATTCAAATATACTTTCATTTGATGTTGAATCTGAAAATATTTGGTGAATTTTATCAACTTTTCTTCAAAATTAATCACTGAATTACTTTGACATTTAAAGAGGAGGATGCTGGATGAATTCTATTCTCTAGGTTTGGCGAAATCATAGTTTCCACATGTCAAAGTTAAGGTTAATTCTCATACTATCCAATTAAATAATATTAAAAGAAATCTTTCGCTTGAAAAATCTAAAAGTAAATGGATCTGACAAAACACAGATAAATATGCAAAAAATATCCGATCAAGTAAATCATAGGTTTCTTTTAATAGAATATCTTAAAGAGCATTTAGAAAATTGTATCTGTATTAATTTCATGACTTATAAATATCTTCATCACATTAAGATCCATGCAAAGGTAATTAGTCGTAAAAACATCCATAAGAAGCAGAAAATGCCTTCATCACAAATATAAATTTGAGAAACATCCAAATTACTTAGAGTTTTATAAATAATTACACTTTTCAATTTATTCGATAATACATTTGCATGTATGAGCAGAGTCCTGCAGCAGTCATAGTGTCTTGATTAAAATAATCAGATGACGATTTCTAATTTTTTGAATTGTGTTTTTAACTTCTTTATTTTTGCTTTCTAATTTTTAGATTACCGTCTGTATGCATATATTTTGTTATATGTTTGATTATTGTCAACTTGTTACGTCTCTGCAAAAATTAATATCAAGAAGATTAAGTAGGAATCGGATTGTAACGGATATAATTATTTATCATGCAAACATTGATTTACTTTTCAATTTTTGTAATATTTTTAAGTATTTGAGATCTGATCTTCTCGATCGTATTCTTCTATTTTTCGTTGGTACCAAATATCTGAGCACGAATTTTCACGTTTAAATTGTTAAATTTAGTATTTTTACGTGGTATAAAAATGAAAGTGTCAAAAAACATGTCACCAACCATTCGCATTATTTGATATTTTTATCCCTAATTCTCAGATGTAAAATAAATTAAAGGTTTTAAAATAACGCACTTCTGCACACCAAAAATGGTAACATTTGACTTTAGATTTTCTTTTGAATAATACTCACAGATTTCATGAATCGCATAAACAACGAATAAAAGATATTTTTATTGATGTATGACTAGAATAACAATGTCGAAGTTATTAAGCGCACCTTTAAATTTTGCAAGGTTTGATATTTTAAAAAATGCATTATTGTATCAACGACTTTAATATTAGCGACCTAGATTAAGACTATTCATCGTGAAAAATAGTCAAAACTGAAATTTTATTATCACATATTTTAGTCTCAAAAAGTTGGAGTTAAAATATATCACGAAATCAAATCACATATTCCACACTTATTTCCAAAGAAAATATAAACAAAGTAATGACCAGATCCAAATATTGAAGCCTCTATGTTTGCCAAATTTTTTAAAGTTTTTTCGAACCTTGAGATTAAAATTATTAAATTAGTTAAATTTTCTAAAACAAATATTTGAAAGCATACAAAATCAAAATATGAAAAATATAGTTTGCAGAAGTAAATATTTTTAAAAGTGTTGCCTCACTACTTAATCTTCATAAGTTAAAAATGTGGATATATCATCCGCGAAATTATAAACAGTAAAATTCTTTTGAATGTCGAAACCGACACTAATTCAATTTCTAGTTAAAAACGTAAATTTTAATGATTGTTTTTAATAATTTTGTAAACCCTAAATAACTAATCACCATTAAAATACTGATACATAGGCAGGAAAAAAGTTGATAATTATATACCGTGAAAACTATAAAATGTACAATAAACCATCATGTTTTTATCAAAATCCATTAAGACTCAGCTTAACGAGAAATAGTAAGGAATTAAAATACAAGTAAATGAAGTTAGGATATTTAATTAATATACTTGACAGATTTCTACATCTAAAAATAATAAGAATAAATTCATTACTCTCATCTATATCTCGCACATTGTTTTATATGTTTCAAATACTTTATCTTTTACTTTGTTCTCAAATTAAAAATCTAAAAATACTAATCCCATTGCAGTATAAAATTCTTTAAATTTTTCAAGGTGTGAAATATCAATCAATACTCCACACCGGATACATGCCCTCACGTCTTTTGAAAATACTGTTTGGCAGAGCTGTTTATATGAATAGAAATATACCGCGAATGTTTTAAGACTTAAATTTGACATGAGATCCATCACGTAATGTTGAAATTTAGGGTTTGAAGTGTGAATTAATAAATTTATTTTAATATTATTTGAATGAAATTGGAAAGCTTCTCCGAACTCTCTAAAGTTGTCTATCAGTTTAATAGGCATTATGAATTTATTTTTTACTTTTCTTATGAAACACATCGATTTCAAAATGACATATATAACTGAGATCAAACAGCACTTTCACCAAAAATCTTATTTCATGTTTATCAGAAATAGTTGAGATAAAAAAATGAAAATGTCTTCAGGATCAAAAATTTTAAAATTTTAACAATAGGTATCCTAGTTCTCCTCCAACGATTTAGATGACTAAAATCTCTGTCAATTAAAACTTCGCTTGTTGAATCGGTATTTTGATACAGCCGCACTTCTGGATACTCACCATGCCGCTTTTCTTGTTGATTAATATATGATAATAATTGAGGTTTTATCTTTATATCAAACTCATTTGACACTTCTGTAGATCAACCTGATTTCTATTAGATTCCTGTGAGTGCGTCTGTTGTTTCGTCGGATTGTATCGAATTTTATTTATAAGCCGCTATCTGCTTTAGACAGCTGATTATTTAAGTTTAGGAAACCATTTTTGAATAAAAATTATAACTATTAGGTCTATAAATTGAAATGAACGGAGATGATTCTTATTTTTTCAAATATTTCCTCTTGATATACTTTCCTGTTAAGTGCAGAAACACTGTATTTTCGTAAGGGTTTTGATTCTTGTAAACTTAAATGATAAAGACCATTATCCATTTTTAATTTCTCTCTATTACGGAAATTCACTTCAAGAGATTGACTTTTTGAAGCTTCTGATGATGGATTGGTTGAGCCTGAGGCATATCGAGGAGAATAAATAATTGAATTATATCTATTCTCTTTGTCTGCATTCTAACTCTATTTTCTTCTGGAGAAATTACAGATGATAGATAAATTAAATTTAAAAATCCAAATTGAAAATCATGAACATTGAAAACTTCGTATATAAATTGATGTTCTCGTAATTGCGCATGATTAGTTTTTCAAATTATTGATAAATTTACAAAAATATTCTGATTTATACCTTCAAAAAAATATTTAAAAACTTTCATAATAAAATTAAATAATACCTTTTTCAACATTAATAAGAAAAATAACTCATCAATTACCAACTCATTTTAATAATTTAAAACTAGGGAAAAACTATAACATTCTAATTATTTTCATATACGCCTGTAAGGAAATTGTTAAATTGAGGTAGTTCCAGTCTCATAATTCAATGCCATAATTGCGATTATTCATATTATAAATTCGCTGCCAAATAAATTTATATCGTTCATTAAACCTAAAAATGGAATATTTTGCAGTTTATGTGATTTTAAAAAATCAAAATTAAATTTCATTTTTTACAAACATTGTACATTGTTAAAATTCCACCAATATATTTAAATAAACAGTTCTAATGTTGAATATAATGTTCTTTTGCGAAGGAAAATTTTAAATGAGATCATGTTAGATAATTTAAAGGATCAAAATATAAGCTTGTCTTCTTCAGTTTCATGATCTGTATACTATAACTTGTGCATTATGTAACCCTTTTCTAATGGGGCTGGTAAGCACTCGAATAGAGGCAAGAATAACACGAATTCTCTGAGTTATTGTGATTATTTATGGATAACCATAATCTTTAGTCTTAACGATTACCAAGAGACGTCGTTGATTCTCATGTAAATAATGTAACAGAGAAAAAGTCACACATGCCAGAGGATAAAAGCGAAAGAATCTAAAATTAACTGACACATATTTTTACCATTAGAAAAGAACCGAAATGAAAACCTAATAGACAGCTACACCGAATGACGTAAAAAACACTAAAACCTACTTAGAAGTATGCCTGGATAGGTTTGAAGAAAACATGATCTTCATATAAAATTGAGCAATAGACGATATAAAAATTTTAAATATACCTTTAAAAATAATTTATCTTAAAATATTTTGAACTTTTAAGGATAGTAGTTTATATTTATGAATAAACTTTCTCTGCTAATATCAGAGAGAAGTTTGTAAATCGTATTCAAAAATTGTTCTTGGATAGTTTTAAGATATATTCTGTTTTAGCTTGTAAGACACCATCTCAAGAAACTAATATAACATTATCGAAGTTCTGTCTTCGATATCATTTGAGTAATGTGAGTTATGACATATAGAATCTTTTTAAACCAAATATGTAATATATTTTCTGGTAGATTTTTAATGTAAAAATAACTTTTTAATTTATTCTGTAAATAATTATGCTGAGTGTACTCATAAGTTTGGATAAATGAATAGTTTTGCAATCAATTATAAAAAATATTACTTACTATTCAAAGTTTTGCATGAATATTTTGACATATTGAGCTTAATTTTTCGCTTAATGGTTATTCTGTAAAACAACTGCAATTATTTTTAGTTTCTGCTCGTCCTTATAACAATGAATTTTGTGTTTTATCAATCAAACTTTTTGAATTTACTTTAACTATTCAGACTGTTTTTTCGTTGTTTTCTGAAAACCGAATATTTATATCCAACACTCAAAAAATAAATTATCTCATAAATTATCTCTGGTTAATAAAAACTAATTAAGGGTACACTTGAGATATATGTCCGTATAAGATATAATTAAACAAAACACGATAAATAGAATTTTGCAAAATAACATCAATCGAAAGTATCTATTCGACTTTGAACGTAATTTCTTACATTCGAAAAATTTCAATCCAGTTTTTGTTTAATATACTGTGGTTCTATTCCTCAACCTTGTTTACCTTTATAAATTTAGTGAACACTTTTTAAATGTAACTAATTTTTGGGTTTATCAGAGATTTCTATTTCTCTATGTTGTATATAGAGTTCTATTTTGCACGTCAATTTAATAAGGTCATTAAGGTGTTATTACGATTTAGTTTATCTAAGCCAAAACTCATTTTCCCCTTTTTAGAGACAACTATTTAAAGAATAATTAGAGAATTAGAGCACGCTCAATGTTTTTTATCATAAGACACTGAAATTAAGATTTAAAAATCTAATTCTCTGTTATTAAAACTCTCACCGTCATCAACTGCCTCAATAAAAGATATAATTTACACAAAAATAAAACCAATGTATATTTTTGTAAGTTTAAATATTTAGAAAACGTTAGACAGAATATAAAGGAAGTTATATTATTTTTATCAGTTTTAAAAGTGCAAGATAGCTAAAAATTATAAAAATTAATCATTTAAATAATTACCATCTCAAGAATACCTCTTCGATAAATGATTTTTGTTTTTCACATTTCGCGCCAATTCAAATACTATAAATTATTCTTGCGCAGCCGCAGTACAAACTAGACGTACCACGCCGTATCTAATTGAAAAATAAAAACTATTTCCGTTTATAAATTTCAACTGGCATGTCGAATTGATGCGAATTTTTTTAACTAGTAGTTTTCTCAAACAAAATTAGAAATTTTTCGTCATTCTAGTGTTCTTTGTAATCAATAGAATAATTTTAATTTGTGTCTATAACATAAAATTTATGAATATTTTATCTCATATGTATTCTAAAAATTTACTTCATTTATAAAGCATGGTTTTTTGGATGAATGTTATACCTGTTAACTGTGAAATGATAAAATAGTGCAGGCCACAGCCGATATTTCATGTTGATTCACGTTTGAATTCTTCAAAGAACCAATTAATTATCATTCATGCTCTGTTTATTAATGTTTTTAGTGAGAATAATGGAGAGTTATTATCAGCATTCTTAGTTAGCAACTTGATATATTTTATTTCTAACCTGACGAATGTCTGCAGAGATACGGTTGCACCATTAAGCCGAGCAGATGGTGAGGTTTTAAGTCGGTGCGATTCTCATTATTCCTAATTTCTTATTTTTACACGTATACGTTTGTTCTGAAAGGCTGTAAAGCTTGCAACTCCTGAACCACTTATTCAGAGCCATACCAGAAGACTTAAAATTATGTAAAATTCATTCAGAATACACCCTGATATATTTCTCTCATTCTTGCTCAACAAAAACAAATATTTTTATTTTTTCTTCAAATCTGTATTTATTATTATTTGAATTTAATATTTACGATTTAGTTCTAATTCACTTAAAGATGACATTGAAGGAAGACTCTATATATTTATCCTTTTTTCAACAAAAGGTTGAAGAAGAATAGCATATACATATAAAGTATGACACACTTATATGAATTAGAATTTTTAAACAACAAATACAGATAATCAACATTTAAATATAAACTATTTATGAAATCATAAATAAATCATTTTAGAAGCAATCTTTATTTGAAACATAATCTATATAATCAATATTTTAAATTCATAAAAATACATATATTTTATTATTATTTAATTTAGTTTTTAACAACAATGAACATAGATTGAAAAAATATCTTCATAGAGATAAACTAGAACGTCTAATAAAATAAATTAAGATTTAAAAAGAATAACTATCATCACACAATCTCTCTAAATTTTATGAAAAAACGTTTACATTTTGCTGACCAAGTAAATTATTAAATCTATCGAAGTTGTCTTAAATCCTAAAAAAGTTTAGAGTCAAACCTCGCGACTATTTTCAATAGTTAAAAAGTTTACCTATATATCTAACAGTGAAAAAGTAAATGCAGAAGTCAATTATTATATGAAAATAATAATCTATTGAAAAGAAAATAATTAACAATATTGACATTTTAAAATAACATTAAATCATTAATTTATAATAAAATATGAAATAATGAGTTCATGAATAAAAGATATGTATGGGAAATTGTTTATTTAAACATTTTGTTCAAAAGATTATTTATTAAAATTGTTTATTTTAAAATCTCAATTGAACAAAATACACAATTTGTCATCTCATTGTTTTTAAGTCAAAATTCAAACTGATATACATTTTCTTCACTTTGTCATACAAAGCGATTTTTAAATGATAAAACTTAACATCGTAATTGTGTTAAATATCATAGTAAAATCTAATTTTAATCTTTGATGAGGTGAAGAAATTTCGAACGATAAAACAAAATATATTGAAAACGTTTCAAAGCAATTTTAATATAGAATGACTTTTAGAATATTTATGATTTATAAACTTGACATTTATTTAAAACAAATTCTGTTTTTCTATCGAATAGTTATTTATCATACTACTATTCTTCAATAAATTCTGTCTTGCTGGTAACATGAGAAGCACTCTTTTATTTCAAGACATTTTTTCATATCATAGTGCAAAAAGACATAAAAATACCAATGAAAATGAAAAATATTTTAATTTTCATCATTGAAAGAAAAATGTCAATCTGAATAACACGATAAATATATTAGAATTCTTCATGCTCATGATATTAAACAAAGTAAAATAGTAAATCGAGAACCATATATTTTGTAAAATATTTGGATGTACATACAATAATATTCTTGTTGGAAATTTACTGAAAATTTATAATTTAATTTTTGAGTATTACAATTAGATGATATTTTAAGAATGTTAAGCGTAAATTTTTCAAGCCTGATTACATGCAAAATCACAAAATATATTTTGACTACTTATTTTAAATAATTTGTTTAAACTTATCATTTTGAGAAAATTTTATTGAGGACAAAAATGCATAGCTTATATGATAAAAATTATTAATTATTCAATAAACAGACAAAAGTTTGAACAACTCTCTCTTGATTTCACTGAAATATCACAAATCTAACTATATACATGAAATCATGATCCATTTTTCTGACTATATGAAGGAGCATCTTTATGGGAAATGAGGAAACAAGCGACGTAACTTTTCAACGAAACAATTCCCAAAGGTAAGGTTGCACTAAAGGGTATAGTAATGCGTGAAGGTTTTGGTTAAGGAAATTTTCTATCACTTTCTGATAATTGGGGTATACACCACATTGTGTTGCTGAAAGGAGAACGTGATCGTCAACTTTATTTGAAAGAAGTTCTGATGGTTTAACTTCTCGTTCAACGAAAAATAATCTTAATGAGAGATACAAAATTTATTGATCATGAAAGGTAGAGATTCAAATTTTGGATGTTTAAGGATGTTAAATAGAAACAACATGTTTTTCGGTTCTATATATTAGCGTGAGATACTTAAAGCTTTATTCAAAGTTACGTCATATCATAACATTTAGAGGTTAAAATAAAGTATAAAGTTAAATGTAAGTGTAATAAATGATAGTTTCTTTAAAAATAACAGTGAAATAAGTTTTGGCTGCAAACCTGTGAGATCAGTATGGAGTTAAAAGATTTCTAGAGAGGTGGAATAAAAAGAATAAAACTCATTTATATTTTAATTGAAGTTTTAAGATGGTCAATTCAAAGATAAGAAAGGATTTTACCAAAACTATTAATCATTTGCATGTTCATAATGATGGAATCAGATGAAGGAAGTGAAAATTGTATGCTCATTGTAGCCAGTTAAACGTAAAAATAGAGATGGATAATTTAAACATTCCTAACTCATTGGGAAGTAAATAAGTTATTGTTTCATTCAAAGAAAATAATTGTTGTGTATTGAAAATTTTCAAACTCATAATTAATTCTAAACTAATTTTTCCCTGTTCTTTCCTCTTTTAAATAAATTTAGAAAACGTAATTAGAATCAAAGTTCAGGGTTAAGAATATCTATTTTATGTTTTGAATACAATTTAATGTTGAGAATAAATGAATTTTGTTAAAATTTATGGTATTCAAAATTTTAATTGTCAAAATTCTGAAAATATATACGGTGATGGCTTTCGTCTTAAAAAATGTATGATGCATGAATATTGTTATTCGACGAGAAAAATTCGGAAAAATAAATTCATAAATTATTTTTTTTTCATTGCAAGTTCATCGAGAACATAATGCAAATAAGTGTTTTAAAAGAGACCTTAGTTGAGAATATCTGTCTTAATTACTCCTTTTTAGAGCTTAAAGTCAATTATCACAATTGTAACACTTATCCTGCTCTGTCATTTTGCGTGATTGGTTTTTCCTGATTTAATTCAGAGGTTCGAAAATTTTGACAGCTAGAATTAAAAACTGATCTCAAAATTTATGTCTTATAAATTGTTGATAAATCAGAAAATTCACCAAAATTACATCTTTGAGGAGTTGAATATAAAATATATGTCATTTTCATTCCTCTGATCGCAACATGATTAACTCTGTTAATGACATAAGAGTGATTTTTAAATAAAATATTCGGTGAAAAGTTATAAAGAATTTAAGTTTAATTTATTTGCCATCTTGAAAGATGCAGAAGACTATTTAAAATATCATTAAAAAAATAAAATAATGAGTTTGTCTAGAACTCGTTTTATCTTTGAATAATTAACAATGATAATTATCTTAATGCTAAGATAAAATAAGGATGCTTTTAAATCATGAAAAGACTTTTAAGATTTCATATTCAAATATTCTCACATATGTTTTTCATTTTAATATAAAATAATATGTAATTATAGTGATGTTTTAAGTGCCTTGAAGAGTATAACTGACTATGTTTGCCTTGTTATTTCATAATGAGAAAAGATTCATTATTTTGAAAGTCAATGATTGATCGTGTAGAGTTCTTGCAACCATCAAAATTAGCTTGTTGCAAAATAAATTTTTCGCTTTATAGATTCTATTTAAATCTATATTACAATTCTTCAATACGTAATATACTTCTTAATTCTAGTTTAAAATAAACAAATAAAGAGATATATATGTTAACTTGAAATTACCTTTAAAGGTACTGTGGCATTAACTGGCCGAATACAAGATAAATTAGTTATGAAATCGCCACTCACAAATAACTAGACTAAGGAAATGTTAAATAGGGTGCCCTGTATTCAAAGTGACGAACTGATGAAAATTAGAAAGCAGACTTGTGTTAGTTTACGTTTAATACATCTTCAGCGCTTTTGAGAAATGTTGACAGATGTTAAATTCGTATAAAAACAAACGTTTTAAGATAATCCTATTTCATTAAAAGCATGCACTTAAAAACCAATTAAATATTGGTTCATTTATTTATTTTTGCAAACTAAAACAATTTATCGCAAATTAGATCAGTGTAAATCGAGCACTCTTACGAAAAATATATGCGCATAGAGCAGGGCTTTGAAAAGATCTTACTTATTTCTGCTAAACTGAATGATAATCAAACGGAAAAACAATTTTAATGAAATTTATTATTAAATTCTTTTCAAACGAAATTCACATTATAAGTGCTATTTCTTATCATATTGTCTATTATGAGAAGTATGTCTGTATTTTCTTTGATACTTCGTTGTTAATTTAAACAAATAATAAATTTTACCGATGATAGAATTCAATTCAGACAAACTCTCATCAATATTGAAAATATTTTCAAGTTCTCACAAATATTTTTTAATTAGATCAGATAATGATGTCATTGTTCTATAATCAAAGTGTTCCGTAGATGTTAGATATCTTTAATGCCTGAAAAACGCAAAATCAACGTAAAATGGCTTCATTCTATAAATTATGATAATTATGAAAAATATGTCAAAGATGGCAAATCAGATTAAAAAATGGTACATTTTTATTCAAGAGAATCTAATTTCACGTGACTTTATCCTTATAACCATTAAAAATTTGAAATATTCTCTTAAATAATCATTTTTGTAATTTAAACCACCTAAAATTTAAAAATCCTCAGATTGATATTTATTCAATCTTATAAAGAAAGTAAATAAATGCTAAATTTTGAGAAAGTAAATTTAGATTTGCTAAATATATAATTGAATATGTAAAATATAAATACTTTACAAATTTTATCCATTCAACAAAGAGTTGTTTAAAAAATATCTATAATGAGTTTACAACCATAATTAAAGCTATATACACCGTTAAATTACATCGAATCCTTAAATTTATCAATCTGATTTGTGTTAAAAAAATTATTCATTGATATAGGAGTATTCTATGAATTTAACAAAGTTCTCATGATATATATATTCACCACACATATTTTGAGTTTCAACATCAATAGAATTGAGCTTTTATTTCTTATGCTCATAATACATTAAATTTTACTATTTTTCAATCAATATTCACTCTTTTATTAAGATAATGGGCCTAAATAAATAAAAATACATTTTTTTGAAATTATGATCATGTTAATTCACAAAGCTTTTTAATTTGGTAATTTCTGAAAATATTTTTGCATTTATAAAATCACAAAACCTTTATTGATATCTTTAAATGGAAAAACTTTGACTGTAGTATTTTAATTTTACCTTAATTTTTTAGATATTCTGCCCATTTTTTGATTTTTAGCCGTTCATAAATCTCTCAAGTTAAAAGAATTTCTTTCATATGTCTTTATTTGATACCTTGTTTATTATCATCAACGTTAAACATATATAATATTTTTAATTATAATGCAGGTATCAACGACATTTATTTAAGCATTAGATTTTATTTTAATTATTTATAGAGATATATATGGTGTGAAGTATCACTGTTAAATAATAAATACTTTCAGAATTCTTTTTCTATCATGATAATACAACCTAATTTTTGACAGAAAGTTCACAATTCTTTCAATATTTACGCTATAAAATAGGTTTATATTCGAAATTCAAATTAATGGAAGCGAACCATGATATATCTCATCACAGGAATCATTTATTCTTTGAACTATTGTTGTCTTGATTCTTATATCCAAAAATATCCACTTTTAAATATACTCTCGATTTCACGATACACGACATCTCATATGATTAATCTGAATCAAAAACGTTTTTAAGTTAAAAAACTAAAACTTAATGCTTGAATATCATCAATCTAATATAATTCAAAATAATTTTAATTCATAATAATGAAATAAGCTAGCTTGCTGAACTATATGATAATATCTTTTCATCAAAAAATGTATAAGTTATGTTATTATTTTCATATTTTTGTGTTTTCGAATCAGACAATATTTAATTGAAACCTTATTCAGAATTTTTTATGGGTATGTCTTTAGTGATAAGGAGATAAAATTACAAAACTCTTTGAAATTTTGTTGAAGTTGACCATCAGCCATTTATGACAAAAATATAACTATTTTATGAGTAACAACTTATCATTATGAAATAATATTATTTAAGATTTAATAAAAGGTCAATGTTTTAAGCTATATTCTAACCATCAAAAAATAAAAATATTTTTGAAAAGTTGTTGAAACTAAGGTACATAAGCAAAATAAATATTTCTTTATTTCTGGTCGTCTTTTCCAACATTTTTCTCAGTCATGATAGGTTTTGAGAGTTAAGATTGTTGAAAATACTTCACCTGTATTTTGATACCGACATTTAATTTGAAAGAGGGGCACAAAATAAAATTATAAATTTTCAATTTCAACAATATCTATATATTTGAAATCAATTCTAGGTTTTGATATTTGTAAATGTAAATATTTTTTGTGTTTATTACAAAATAACAACTAAGAGAATCAACATTGTCCAATATTGCTGAGTCAAAGAATTCCCAAGTTAATAACCTATTTTTGATCTGATCTATGGAAAAGATGAATGTGCTATATTGATGTTAACTATCTCCGTTTTATCCCAATAAACGTAACCTCTTTTACTTTTCCTTTTTCAAAAAACAGCCTGAATTTAGAAACGTTTATCAGCCTAAATGAATCATCTATGCCAATTTTTATGAGATATAAGATAAACATTTTTAAAATTTAATCATTATAATAAATATAAAGAGTAAAGTAGAGTGGTAACCTGTACATCTTTATTACACATCAACATTTCTTTTGATATAGTATTTAAAATCTCTGAATGAGTAATTTTTACTTGAAATTCAGTTTGGCATATACAGATTTTTCAGTTTATTTTATCTGTTATCAATTATTTATAACTTAATTTCCAACAATATATCAATCCCAAGGTTTATTTTTTGGAGATACTTCCAATTTAGTTCCTTAAAAATTAAAATACACTAAATTTTTTATAATATTTAATATCTTTATATTTCTGATGTAATTTATTTGAAAATATTTATCAGAAATGATATTGTCCTCAAATAAATAGTTTTTAATTTAAGTAACAAATATTCATCTTTGAAATACTTTATCGTTTAAGTAAGACAAACTAAATCGATGAAATTTTGTTTTCAAATCATATTAGTTTTAAAGAATTCTTCATATCATGTTCGTATGATATTAAATTTTAATTTAAAGCTAAAATTTATGAGAAGATAAGTTGTTACAACATCCTACAAATCTTTTAGTTATTTTAATGAATGTTTACTGTTTTATTGAAAACATAAAATTGTAATTCCATTAAATTCATTTGAAAAAGATTAAAATAATTCAAGTTTCGAAAAAATGTGAATAGGTTTATTTTCAGATCTGAAAATCTGTAGGAATTTTATGAAATCTTAAAAGAAAACGCAAATTTTATCAAAATTTTAGAATAAATAAGTCAAATTATACTCATTAAATCATGTTCGAATTAAAATTTTATAAAAACCTATGAAGTAATTTTGGCAGCAAAAAATAAACAATAAATGAGAACAAAGAAGTTTATAGGTTTTATATAAAATTTTTATTTAATCGATTGAAATAAAAAATATTTATCTGTTAAGATTTTTTAATTTTAAATATTTATGAAAAAACAACTTATTAATTTTATGAGAAAATTTTAATCGTTGACAAAATATGACTTAAAATATATTTAAAAACGCTCAATGATCTAAAACAATAAGTACTGAAGATACTCATTTTTACAATTATTTATTTGCAGAATATTCAAATAAAAGTTAAATTTTGTTTTGACACTTTAAATACAAAGTACCAATTTCGTTAAACTTTCCTGAATTAATTTAAAAAATATGATGAATCATTGAATTTTTCAACGAAATGAAAAAATTCTCAACTGCGGTAACAATGTGAAGGAAACCTTTTTTCTTCTTATTTAAGCGAATATTTAATTTTCTGCTTTCCACCTTCTTGTCTGAACTTTAACGATAATCAAATACTAGAAGTGAACAATTCCAAAATCGACGTAAAATAAAATTGTCATCAAATGGAAGCTGACATTATACTTGAAATACTAAAACCTGAAATATATGTAAAATTCAAAAATATTTTTAACCTTAATTTCACAACGCGTCTGTTTAATATAGTTTTAAACTTAAATTTCAATATTATTTAATATTTCCTGGAATAGGTTGAAACTCAGAGATCGAATTTAATGAAAAAACTTGAAAAATGTTTATGTAAAAATAACTATGAGATACATCATACGTCAGATTTACTTTGGTCATTTACATAGGTTTTCTTTCATTTAAAATTGTAACTAATATTACTTGATGTTAACTTTAGCATTGTATTATTTTTTCAATAAAAACCATAAATTACTTTATCACAGAATCATGGAATGTTTTTCTTCTTCATATTTAGTTTCTTTATGTCTTTCTACATTGTTTTTTGATTTTTAATTTTTATAAGATGAAGAATGTTTGTAAAATTACTCATTTGAAAAATTATTTCTATTTTATTGTTATCTGGAAGAACATACTTTAGAGATTATAATTTACAAAATTAATCTCAAATCAAATCATCATGTTTTGTTTTAAAAGCACTTTCAAAGAATGTTTTATGCTAAAACTGTAATATCTATTGCGTAAATTTTAGTTCTTAATATCCATTAAAATAAGGAAATCAAAATTTATAGTTGAATGCTTTGAATATATCTTTTATGAAGGCAACCTGTTCATATTTATACGACATTTTATTTCATTTTGTAAAATGTAGTTTTCTGATGATTATGAGGAATTTTATAAATTTTCTGAAATTTTCTATAAAAGATTTGCCATCTTGGTATGTACTTGACTGATTTATCTCGGTTAAATACAAATAAAATAGATATTAGAAAGATGTAAAATTCACGATTCTGTTTCATATAAATTAACTTACCAAAGATTATGTTTAAGTCAGAAGAATTTATCACTGGTTGTTATATCCTAAAGTAATAAAATTCACCTGTAATTTAAATTTAATTATAAATTGTCACAATATTTGTGATTGAAAATATTTTTTTTTTAAATATTTATGAGAATGGAATCAAATAATTGAAATTGTGTACAGTTTACGACAAACATGAATTTATTGTTGATATTTTTGAATTGTAAAATACAGTTATTTTTAATAAAACTGAGATCTTGACACAATAAAATTTACAGTCATATATAATTATTTAAATCCTAAATTTCTTTTCTAAACTTACGATAAACTAAGCGAGATGTGGTCGATGATTCTGAATAAAAATAGTTTTTACCAATTTAATAAAATAAAATAATTTACTATATTTTTTATCCATTGAATACTGAGGCAGAATAAAGCTATAACTACAAAGTAATATTTAAAAAATGTTCATTACAGTTTTATCTTTTGACACATGCTCTCTGAAAAATTAAAATCTTAAAACACTCCTGCGATCCATAATTGATTAAATATGTTTAAAAAATGAATAATTTATGAATTTTAGTTTTTCGTCCCGTCTATGTTAAAATATTGTGTTAAATCAGTTTTCAAATCATTTCATTGTTCATTTTGATGAAATGATCACCTTTTGAGAAATAAAATATGTAATTTTCAACATCAATGGTTGTATTAATTGATAAACAAATGAATCTTATTAAGATCGATAAGAGTAACAAAAATAGGTGTATAGAATATTTAAACAGAGAAAAATTAAACTTTAAAAGATTTATGCATTTGCAGGAAGATTTTTTCGAAGAGTAAAAGCTAAGTTATTCATTCGACAATAACCAGAAACTTAAAATTTATAAAATAAACAAAATTTTGCAAACTAAGCATGTTTTAATTTAACATCTCGTATCCAGAACAATTAAAGTTATATCTAAAAAAATATCTTCAAAATGAAAATATAAACGTAACTTAAGCAAAATATTAAAACAAAATCAAGTTGAAAATTTATTGATTTATGAATCTTGGAATACGTTTTCAAATATGTATGTATTTTAAATCTTATGTAACTTAAAATATTCCCGATGTTAAATATTTTAAATTAAAATCGGTAAATTTAAACAGGTCATTCAAATAAAATGTAAATTTATTTGTCTTGTAAGTCAAATAAAGAATTCATTTCCGTCTTTGTTTCATCTGCCATTCTTTTATGTACTTTAAATATATGATTTTTGACTGAGTTCTCAAATAAAATGATTTAAAATACTATTCCCATCGCACGATAAAATTTTTTATGTTTAATCAGGCACAGAGAATCAAGGATAAATCCACATCGAAGTATAATTCCCGCGTTTCTTTGAAATATGGTGTGACAAACCTGTTTTAAATGAAGGAAATATACTGGATATGTTTTAAGACTGAGGATTGAAAGGAGTTCTAAAATAGCGTTTTGATATCTTTGATTTCGATTAGTTTTGGAAGATATTTTTATTCGACTATGGAGATTTTGCATTACTTCTTCAAACTCCCGAAAGGTTTTCATCAATTTTATTGGTAGTTTTGTACTAATTTTCTTTCTGTACTTATGTGAGGCATAGGTTTCATAGTGAGCTAAAAGACTCAAATCTTTTAAAACACTCTGAAGAAATTTAACTTCATGTTCATCAGAGAGAGAAGATATAAAATAAATGAAAATATCTTCTGGATCATATTTATTTATCATTTTAAATGAAGGTCTCCTTTCACACCTCCATTGACTTAGATGTCTAAAATCACTGTCAATTAAAACTCCATCAGAATAATCAATATTATCATATACACGCGCTCGTGGGTATTGACTATTCTTATTTTCATCTTTTTTTAACTCACTTAATAATTTAGGTATAAGTGGCATCTCCAATTCCTGAGATTCTAAAGTCGATTCCCTTTGGCTTCTTCGAAATTTTTGATTCTGTGTTTTACTATGATTGTATCGAATTTTATTCATGAGAGAACTTTTAGATTGCTGACTTTTCAAGTTCAGAAAACTCCTTCTTGAATAAAAATCTAATATCGAACGCTTATGAATCAAATATGCTCGCAGAAACTTCTTCTGATTCTTACGGTATTTCTTTGTATATAAACTTTATAACTAGGATTAGTTCTTTGTTTCCTAACGGTGATTATTTTTTGTAAACATGAAGGGTAAATATCTTTCTCCGTTTTTATCGGCTGTTTAACAGTTAAACTCTTTACAGGAGTTACACTTTTTGTAGCCATATCTGACATTTTGGTTGCTTCTAAAGTATGTTGAGTAGATTTATCATTTAAAAAAATTATGAATATTTTCATGCTTTTTATGTTCATCCAGTTTAGGGAAATGATAATCGATTGATTAAAAATCGATATGAAAGCCAAATAAATATTCATTGTCATAAAAACTTCGTATATAAAATGGCGTTCTCGTAATGACACGTGATTTATTTTCTTAAAATTTTTACAATTAAGAAGATAAACTTTTCAACACTCAATTTATTTTTATTATTTTCTAAGAATAACGCAAACAAATGGATTTCCTTTATTTTCTTAAATACCAATTAAACAAAAGTTAAATGCGGTGGGCCCAGGCTCTAAATCCCTATTCATAGTTGAGATTATTCAGATGATAAATCTTTCGGTTAGATAAATAATTTAATGCTATCTTATTGGTTTTTGACCATTATTTAGTTTAAGTGTTGTAAGATAATAAATCCTATTTTTATGTTTTTTAACATTCCAAATTAATTGAAGTTAATATTTGAAAAAGGATGTTATAATATCAAGTAGTGTGTATTTTCATTCAAAATTATCAATTTAAATCAAACAACATTTCGATGATTTCACTTATAACTTATCAATGAAATTGTATAATTTTATCATTTTATGATTGTTTTTAGTGTCAAAATATTACCTTCTGTAAATCGATTTCATGATCTAATGCTCAAAAATATGCATGATGTGGTTTTTCACCATGTGGGTTTCGATTCTAAAAATTTCATCAATTTTAAAACTCTATTTTGGTATAAAACGAATTTGATTTAAATTGAATCACCATTTAGAACTCATTTCAAATTATGGTCCTGTTAATTGAGAAAAAGATAAGAATGGCCTTCCAAAGATGCTTTTAGATGTATTAGCTCCTCTAGAATATCTCTAACGCGAATAATTAATAATTAAGTCATTCGAAACGATTTTTTATGCTCTTATAATGTGGATTATGTGAAATTATTTTAATAACGAATATATTCATAATTTTTAATTAATTTAAGAGTTTTCATGAAAATCGTGTTTATTCATGTAATTAATTTTACCACAAGATTATCAATGACGGTTGGGATTTTATGTTTGCGCAATCTCTCATAAATTGTATGAAAATAAACTTAATATTTTATTGGAATAATTTTAACCAAAGTGAAATAATTTAGGTCATCATTGAATTCCGAAGAAATAGATTTTCGTAGTTTTTAAGTTTCTTATGTTCCCGTCTTAAAAATTATTGTGTTTTGATCAATCAAGCTTTGACGAATTATCGTAAATCATCACATAATTATGTTATTCAATTTTAATAAAAACGTCTAAGTTAAATTTTACATATCAAAAAAGAAAAGCCTTTTATAAGTAAATCCGTTTTTATGATAAGTTTTTGCGCATATTCACAATCTGAAAAAAATGAAGATTATTCTTGAGAATATGCGCAATTGAAAAATATTTTGAGAAAATATAAATTGACTTTCGCTAAGAATAACATACAATGTGTCTGCTTAACGTGGAATTGAAATCTAACACTTGAATAATTATTTTCAATAATTTTGTTGATAGACCATCAATTTTGTTCTACCTGAAAAAATAATATCAATTTTCAGATATTTTGTTCATTAAGCTAATTTATGGAAGACTTATAAACATATGTGAATACATATTTATGTAAATCGTACAATTTATTCGCGCCACTTTTATGACGTCAAAAAATATTTAATTTCGTTAAGTTTAGAAAATTTGTATCGACTTGAGCTCGATTCTAATCTGAGTTATGTAAGATTAAATGAGAAAATTAAGCGAGTGAAATGCGGATAAGTCTATGACAGGGCACTAATATTTTAATAATCACAAAATCTTTTTATTTTAACTTTCGAATTCATCAATATAATATATCAAGGGTATAACTGACACATAATTAAAACAAATCGTATTTCCGTGGGTTGAAAGATTCTGTAAATCTTTTGCCGTAAGTATTATGAAAGTAAATCTCTTTGATCAATTTTCAATCTAAAAAGATGTGTAAAAATAATGATAAATAAATCACTTTTCTTTATAGCATATTAAAATCAAAATAACTTTTTTAAGAAAATAATTTTATAAATTACACTTAACTTTCCCATTAGAATACGAATATTTATTTAGACTCATGCGCATAATGAAGTAAAATTTATTGTATCGTTATATTTTAAAATTAAAAAAATATTCTAAAAGATTTATGTTTCTTGTAGAATTTGAAGAGATTTATTTTCATTTAAATCGAGCTTTTTCGTTCAAAAAAATCTAAATATATTCAAACGTTGTTTTGTAACCACTGAGTAAAACTAAGTTTTGACAAACCTAGATTTAAAAAGTATGTTAAAAAATTGTTCTGAAGATTTATAATTTTGAGAAATATTTATTAAATTTTCAACATGTATTTACCTTAAAACTGATTAAAGCTAAAATTAATGAATGCGAGCGTTTTTATTTCATTTCGATTTGTTCATTGTTTGATTTTTTATTGGAAATTAAATGAATTTTGCTGATCATAGATTTAATTTTTTTCATGTTTTAATTATTGTTGAATTTGATATCTATTATTTCGATCTAGCTTTCGCACATATGAAATTTTAAAAGCAATAGAAATTGATATTATTTCATTCGAAAAAGAAAAATAGACCAATGTCTTCATGTGAAATACGACATATTAATTTTTATTTTAAAAACAAATTGAATCTAAAATCAAAGAAAAAAATCAATTACTCAACAATATATTCTGTTTTATTATGATTTTTGTGATGTATGTATTAATTGTAACAAATCGTATTTAGTCGTAATCATTATTGTTTCATACGTAGCAATTGGCGACGAGTTGTTAAAGTGCTTTCAAAATTCGAAGAATTTGATTTAGAAAGTGACTGGAATGAATATTTTGAAAGATTTGATATATTCACCAGAATTAATAAAATTGAAGAGAAGAATATGACTGATCTGTGTTTAGGAGTCGTTGATGGAAAAACCTATACCATTATTAAAACCTTGACAAATGGGGGAAGTCCGGCTACTTTCGATATTTCCAAGATTAAAATATTACTCGACGGATATTTCGCCCCGAAGACCTTGTTTATCTCCGAGAGGTATAACTTTATGAATATCAGCCAAAATGAAGAGGAATTACCCAATGTTTTTGAATTATGTCACCAAAAGGCAAGCAAAAATGCCAGTTTGGATCATTTCAAGATGACGCACTCAGAGAAAAATTTATTCATGGGCTGTACGATCGTTTTAAAAACATAAGAAGAGTTTATTTGGTGGAAAGAGAACTTGATTTCAAAACGGCAGTCTAAAAGGCAGCTAAAATCTTATTACCCGCAAAAGAAGCGGTAAATATGGATAGTGCTGTCACGGTTAACCAGGTCAAGAAATTCAAGCGTCAAAATCAAATGCCACGACATTGCAAGCACTGTGGTAAATGGAATCACACAGATGAGCGATGCTTTTTCAAGAGCGCAAAATGTCATTCATGTGGAAAGGTGGGCCATATCAAAGCTGTTTGCAAAGCAGTGGAATCGGACATAGGATCAGTTATAAACGAAATCAATCATACAAATAATTATGTTTCTCGTTCTATTCTTCTGTTCAGATTAATAATGTCCCCAATTAAACTCGAAATTGATACAGGCTCACCGTTACAATCCTGAAACTGAGTGATTTCGAACGAATTAAAGCACCTCTTAAACCAAAGACAGAGATATTCCGAAGCTACAGTGGCCATCTAATTTACCCTCTAGGAGCGGCCAAGGTGAACGTAACCTTGAATGATTTAAAACAAAATTTGAAACTATATGTCTGTGACAATAGCACAAGTCAAATGGGCCGTGATTGGATTAAAGAATTGAGCCAGGAAGGCACTTTGAAAATTTTTCCCCTATCAATCGAGGAAAAAATAGAGTATATAAACAAAAATACAGCGATGTGTTTTCAAATGGAAGTGAGCTTACTCAAAAACTTTAAAGCCAACATAATTCTCAAACCGAAAGCACGTCCTCACTTCTGCAAAGCAAGGCCGGTATCGCTTTTAAAAGGCGACAAATCGAAGTTGCGCTCATAGAAATGAAAAAAGGACATAATTGAAAGGACCCATTTTAGCTATTTGGGCACCGATCGTGTGTCCATATAAGAAAGATGGAAAACTCTGAGTGTGCGCTGATTTTTCAACCGGTCTAAACGCCAGTATTGCAGTCGACCGATATCCTCTACCCCGAACTCAAGACATACTGTCGCGGCTAACCGGAGGGAAACTATTCTCTGTTATTGATTTGGCTTCAGCCTACTGGCAAATTGAACTTTATGATGAATGCCGTCATTTCACGACAATCAATACATACAAGGGTTTACAGGTTTAAACGTTTACCTTTGAACTGGCATCAGCGCCAGCTATCTGCTTGCAGAACCAGAAAATATCCTTAAAGATATCGAGATGACAGCTGTCAATTTAGATGATATTATTGTGAAGGGTTGAAGGCATAAGGAGCACGAAGAAAAGCTGGAAGAAGTCATGATGCGCAAAAAAGACATTTGATTAAATGTTAAATTGTCAAAGTGAAGATTTTTTCAAGAGTCAGTGCAATATTGCGGCTATATTATATCACAACATGGCATCTCGATGGCGCGAGCAAGATAGAAGCAATTAGAAATGTACCGGAACCTAAAAGAATCCAAGAAGTAAAAAGTTTGTGCGGACTTATCAATCACAATCTAACACATATTCAGAATTTATCGACACTTTTAGCACCTCTTTACGATATTCAAGTGAAGAGGCAGGCATTTAAATGGAACGAAGAGCAAGAGCAAAGCTTTCAAAATGCCAAAAACAAATTAGCGGAGAATATTGTTTTGGCACATTTTAACCAACACTTCCGATTGTGCTTGTGACGGATGCATCGTCGAAGAGATTAGAAGCAGCAATCGTACACGTATCGGATGACAGACAAGATGAAGCCTTTCACGTATGCATCTAGAACATTAAATGCGAGCGAGAGAAATTAACTCGGTTATTGAAAGAGAGGCCCATGCTGTATGGTGGGCGATTACAAATTTTTTTCACTTATTTTGATGGAGTCCCTTTCAAAATACAAACAGACCATAAACCGTTTGTCGGAATATTTGGTAACAAAAAGGTTTCCACAAACTATATCTTCTCTTGAATGATGAAATGGGCATTTCAATCTGGAATGAATTTTACAATTTGTAACAGAGAGTAAATCCAACACTATAGCCGACGCTTTGTCCAGACTGCCTACCAACAGAGATAGAATAAATGATTTCGCGAATGTTGAAACTATAAACCACATAAAGAACAACATAACTTGCGTAAAGTGGGAAACTCTTTGAGAAGAAACACAAAATAACAATACACTGAACAAAGTTTATGATTTCATCATTAATGGTTTGCCGAATAGGAAATTTGATCAGAATATTCAAGCTTTTTACCGAAGAAGAGACGAGCTGTCAACCGTAGATGGAACCATCGTCATGCAAAATAAATTGTAATCCCAGAAAAATTAAAATAATATTCCTAAATCGAATGCATGAAGGTTACCTAGGAATTATATAAAACTAAATCAATAGCTCGAACGTACCTATGGTGGCCAGGTATGGACTCGGATATCGAAAATATGATATCAAGCTGTGCGAAGTGTCAATTAGAGAAACGTAAATTTCCCACGAAATCGGAAAATATTAAGTGGCCAGCCACATCATTTCCCATGGAACGAGTACACGTCGACTTTTTGGTCCACTCGCGGGCAAAATGATTTTGGTAATGATTGATGACTTTTCTAAATGGCCAGAAGCCATCATCATGGATAGGACGTCGGCAGAAGAAACAACGAAAGTTCTCTCTGAGATTTTAGCAGGTTGAGAATACCAAAGAAAATTGTGTCAGATAACGGTCCCCAATTTACCTCTCAAATATTTAAAGATTATGCAAAGGCGAACAATATTGACCATGTAACATCAGCACCTTATTACCCCAAACCAACGGTCTAGCGGAAAAATTCGTCCAAACCCTAAAAGGATCACTAGGAAAAATTACCAGCCATGACATTCATCCTCAACTTATGAAATTCTTACTAAGTTACAGATTAGCGTCCCATAGTACCACAAACAGACCACCAGCTTTATTAATGTTTGGAAGACGTCTAAGATCATGGATGGATAACCTAAATTCCCCTGACCGGACCATAGTAGTTATCACTCTAAGTTTAAAGAAAATGAGATGGTTCTGGCTAGGGTTTATGGGAAGAAGGAAAATGGATTCAAGGAACAATATCGAAAGTTTTGGGACAGCTACACTATCTTGTAAAAACCGCTTTTGGTACGATTAAAAGACACGCTGATCAAATTCTAAAATCTGAAAGGAAAATACAGGAAAATGGAGAAATAACAATTCCTCCCTTAATAATACAGGATTTGCCTGGTCCTCCCAGAGTCAGTCTAGAAACAAACGGTCCAATCTTTCATGAACCAGAAGAGTCAATCTCTGGCGGAGAACAAACAGATACGAGCTATATACCTTCCGGGATGAATCATTTGAAAATACAGGCCCTGTAAGACGGTCAAGCCGTATAGCAGAAAGATCTGGGAACGTCCAAACATAATGATGGAGGTGTGATGTATTTATTAATCGTAACGAATCGTTTTTAGTCGTAATCATTATTATTTCGTACATAGCAGTGTCAATTAAACTTTAACCTTTTTGTTTTTGCAACGCCTCAAAATTTTCCTTAAAAATTTAAATATTAAAAAACTCGTTGACTCTAAATGTAGATGCATATGTTATGTGAACTAAATTTATTTAATAAAGTCGAATTTCAGGACGATATACCATTCATATCTTTTATGCGTACTCTTATCATGTACTACCCCACAAACATATATGAGGTGAGATTTTTAAGATGAAGTAAAAATTGAGACATACGCCTAATCTAATCACACCTCTTATGAATTACACTCTTTTTAATTTATGCATACTCCTTTAATTTGAATGAGGAAAATGCGAATCTTATCTTGATAATATTTTTTTATTTTTGAGACATGGCTTATGAACCTCTGCCTATGTCTGTTTGGTTAAATCGTGTTTATGCTAGTGATGAACGTTTCAAAATATATGACTCCATATATGAGAAGTGATAAAAACATACATTTTTTAATGATAAAACCATTATTAAAATTTTAATTTTAAAATTCATCATTCTAACTTTTTTCGGATATCATTTTTTTAGGCCTCGTTTTTGTGATATTTTGCGTGTTTCGAAATTCAATGTTAACATCAAAATAATACTTAAATATTAACATTCTTTGAATTTAACTTATTCTGGATATTAAAATGCACCAACGTTAATCGCTCTATATGTGAATTTTCAAAGGTTATGCTCTTAATATGTGTCAGTTAAAGATAAATGATCAAGTTTGTAACATCTTAAAAGAGATTTTATTTATCGGACTAATATGTACATAAATATTGAGCACGCGTAATATTTTCAGAAATTAAATTTTGAAAAGCATACTATCAGAATGTATTACCTTTCGTCACATTCATAATCTTCTATCCTCAAAGCTCTGCGAATAAGTAGAAACTTTTTCAATGATTTAATATATTTTTGAACTTGACTAAGTTGTCTAATGTGTACCATTAAGATTTTAAATAAATGCGCACGGTTCTAGATTTTTTACGAACATCAAAAATACTGTTAATGCGCTATTTTGGTGAAATTTTAATATAATCATGCTTATTTTTTAATAAATTTTGATTCATTTGATATTCTTACGCTTTTAAAGAGAATAAATAGAACTTTATATACTCGCATCTTTTTGTGAATTTGAATACAAATCGATTACACAAAGATAATGCCGTTAACAGAAATTTTCATGTCAATTTTAAACGTTTTTGATTTTTTAATTACTGAAATTGGATCATCTTTATGGGTTGAAACTATATATATTCAGTTGAACTTGACATTATTGTTTATTTTTCAATCTTTAAAATAGACTATCAAAAGCAAAACCAATTAATTGAATCTTAATTTATACTTGTTTTTATTTCTATTTTCAACGCGTGTATCTGAAGTTGATTTGAGAATAAAGAGAAAAATAAAGCCGTCACCATTTAGAAACTACAAAATATTAATAATGTTAATTTTTTATGAATAAGAACTCTTTGAATATTAAGAAGTATAACTAAGTGTTATCATGTTTTATATCTCTGAGACAAAGTTACTTCATCATTTTAAATACGTAAGAAAATACAAACCATAAACGAGATAAATTACTCAAAAGTAGAGTAATATCAAAGTGTTTAATACTTTTTTCTTATAATTCTGATAAAAATTGGAAATAAAGGCAGTCAGGCTAAGAAATTTTAATTTTATTTTTTCAAAGAATGTTTCTGATATTCTAATGATGGTGTCAAGTAATGTTAACAAGAACTTTTTAAATTTACATTCGATCTTAACTTCGCAGGTGCTATTTCTAAATTCGTTTATCTTCCTTTAGTTATTCCCCTCAAGATTGGAGTTAAATCAGTTTGCAAACTTCCTGTTTCCTTTTATTTCCCTGGCTCACATAATTTTTAATTATCGAAGCTCTAGCTTGGTTATTGGTTTCCTTTAGCTCCTTTTAGGGTTCTCGAATGATTTTCACAAGGCATTAAAGTGTTTGCCTCCACATTCCATGTTATTTTTTATTAATTTAGTTTAGAAATATAAAGTTTATTAAATTCGTAAACAAACTTACATAATTGAATATACATAACAATTGAAAGTAACTACGCTTGTGTAAAACAAAATAATTTAAGATGATGACGTAATAATTAGCAAAATTACACAAAAACAACTTTAATATTAACTTCGTCGAAATCAACTTTAATTTCTCATATCTTAATCAAAAGTAGAGTAAATTAAGATCGCCAAATATTAATGGGTAATCTGTTATATTCCCAGCTACATGAAGAATGAGATTTTCAAAAAAGTTCTGAAAATAAAATTATTCTATTTAAAATAAAAAATCCTGGTAAATGTGTTACGTAATCCCATTAATTCTTGTATAATTTATTCAACTTCTTTACAAATAAAAATACTTTACATTGTTGAACTAATATACGCTTCCTTTAAAAAAAAGTAAAATTTTTACCATTTGGTCATTATATTTTATTGATGTTTTTTCATTTTAATGAAAATGAAGATATATTTTTATTCGTAAACTAAACTAGTTGTCAAAATCGATTTTCCCACTCACGATAGAGGTTATAGGATTATGAATTAAAACTCATTGAACGGAATTTCAAATATCGAGGTAATTTGTGAAATTTACCCGCAAATAAAATGTCCATAAACGTGAATACCCGAAATCAGGTTATAAATTACATAAGTGTGAACTGGTAGTTTTGCTTTCCAGCTGGATTTCGTCAATTTTTAATCATATTTATCGTTTCGTGCAAGATTTTTGGATGGATTCTGTGAGCGCTTTTTTGTGTATCTTTGATAAACAATCTTAAAGCCAATTGATACTTATAACGCTAAACTCTGAGAAAACACGCACTCAAAAAACTGAAAAAATTTTAAGGGATATTTAAGTTTCAACCAGGGCGTATGTAAACCAGCTTAAATCAATATGTACAGATGATGGTTCGATGGCCTGCAAACGTAAAGTTGCGGTTCTTAGTTATTGTGATGGGGTGTGGAGACTGCTCCTCCATCACCATAACGAGAAAAGAGACATCGTTCCTTCCCACCCAACCAACTGTTCAGAGATAAGGTTTCCATGTTTAACCGAGGAGATGAGGGTTGGTTTTATTGAGTGAGAGTCCCATGCTACCTGAAACCTAGTGTTAAAGCTTTGAGAGCGTGCCGAAAGGTGGTGAAGCGTTGAACAATCGAACTTAGTTTGCAGAGTTTTACCAAAGGACGTAAGATAAGCAAAAAACCCTTCGAAATTTGCTGTGATAGGTTTGACTCATTCTTAATCCTCAAAGAAAAATCTTGCGTCTACATATGCGACTTTTATTGAATTTAAATATTTTTTGTCATATTATTGAGAAAATTTGTTTAAAAGTACATAATAAGAGACTTTTGGAAAGATAAGCTGAATCTTCAGATGTTGAATATTTTCGTTGTGCTGATGTAAGTGGCCTTATTAAGTAAGTTATTGAGTTTTGGACATTTGATAAAAATATGATCATAAAATTGCCCTATTGAGCGATATCATTCCATTCATTAGAGTTTAAATTCCGTTTGAAACACAAGAAAATTCAAATATGGCATTCAAAGCATTTAATTCCCATGATTTCTCCAAAACTATTGGTTGGCTTTATTTTAAGCAACTTATATTAGAAATAGGGTATTAGTAGTGTTTTGAATTAGTCTTACAAAAATAAAACGATCATGTATATCATAAAATTTCTTAAATGTTGGTAGGTTCGTTAAATATAGTAAATCATCTAATTTTTATGTATTATGTCAAAAACTGTTTCAAAATAATATATCTAAGTATATTTGAACTCTTATGTTTTAAGTTCCTTGGTTCTGGTTCTATCATCTGAAGAGTCTAGCTTTTTCAAATTCTTAGAGCTGATCAACCGTTTAAGAATGTAAGCTTAGAATATGATATCCAAGACAAACGCTGAATTATTTAAAACTTTTTTCTCAAATATAAAATTCAAATTGCTTTTCAATCTCTCAAAAGCATTACAGATGGCACAAACTGGATACTGAAATGTTAAGGCCCTTAGCCCTGGGCGAAGGCAAACATCGTATTTAACGTCAGAACTACAGGGACACCAAAACTCAACTTTCAGTGTTTCTCGATGAGTATATGCTTGCTAAGGCGAGAATACCAAAAATAGGTTATAAAATTGATGTTAATATTTTAAATTGTCTACTCTGCATTAAGCGAATGGATCTTCGTCCATGTTTGTTAAAACACGGGTTTTAATCATAATAAATATTTTGGATTAGTAAAAAAATTATTGTCTTCACCATTTTTCTATTATATGAATTGAGACAAGATAACTTTCTATGTTGGGATTTTTAATGGTTTCTCGTCAGATATTTCCATTACGTGGAGTGGTTTTGTATGCCTGATATTAGCTTACAATTGAGACAAAATATCTTTAATCTTCGATAGATGTTTGATCAAAACTCATTGGGCAATTATCGTTGATAAAAGATACATACCATCAATAACTTTAGTTTTAGTCAATATTTTATAATTATTACGATTAAAGGCGGTCATTATTTTTGCTCGCGCGCCAACTATTGTGTTGGTAAAATTTCTTTCTTTTCAAAGGAAAACCAGACAAATTATTATATTTACCATCCAAATGTTTTATAACCTGACCATTTATTTAGAAGTAGGTGGAAAATGTGATTTTGATTTCGAAACTATCAAACGCTTAACAGTTTACGATTGGCATACATATACTTGTTTTGCCCATTTCCTCTAGGTTTATAACTATTTTGATCTAAAAATGTTAAAACGTGTAACTTTGATGAGTTGACAAAAATATTAATCAAAACTTTAGCTTTATTTCATTCAAATTCTCTTATCGTGTGTTTTTGGCAAATTTTGCATTTTAGACAAAACAACCATCCCTTGTATGGTATTGGATCAGCTTTTTCAGCATGATTTTTTTGTTCATTCCAGCTTTGAGTTTTTAAATATTTCAAACTTAAACTTGTCTTTTCAATCCCATCCAGTCTAATGTTAATGATCTTGGTACAATCCACGTCTAAAACAACACCATTTACTTCCAAAGTTTATTTTTTTGACATTCATCTTATAAACTTTTCCTTTTATCTACACATGACTGAATTCTCAAAGTGGTTCATTCAGATGTCTTTCAAATTTTTCTTTTTTAGTAAATATGATCACTCTGACAAACAGAATTAGGAAATGGGATATTTTCTACGTGATTAAATAATCACCATACTCAGACTATGAACCTAGTTTAACTATGCTAATCACTCAAAATCAACGAGACACCAAATCATCTACATCCTCATTCGAATGATGGGAGTAGATTATATTGGATTCAAAGATTGAAGAGTTGTTGATGAGTGATTCTAAATGTACTTGAAAAGTTTTTTTCGGCCACACAAACTTTTTCGAGGTCGTTGTAAAGTCCATTGTCATCCTTTGAATAGCAAACCACCATAACACTAAAAATGCAGTTTTAGCAAGAAATGATCAACGTAATAGTTATGTATAAGCGATAGAGTTACTAATAGTTAAAACAATTATACACTTGACCGCCTGCCTCGCAGTCTCTAATGATAAAACATATAGTCAATGATTATGCGAAAGATAGGTTACCATTATTTAATTTGAAAAGAAGATTATTTTTCTCTTATTAATCACGGTATCATGATTGTCAAAATATTGTTACCGAATTAATGAAGGTTAGTTTTAACTTATTCGTAATATTTGTTACATTCATAATTTAACGTGTTTTGAGAGTCCGAGAAGTAAAATAGAAATAGCATAATTTTTACCCGACTGTGACATAGTTGGAAGGTCCCGTCGTCATAATTTAAAAGAAAACATAAGAGACGACAAAAAATCGCAAGGAACTAATGCCTCTGAATTAAGGTTAACCAAGCGGGCTGAGATTAAGGGGGATTTTAATTAGTAAGAGTTTCACACTATCCAGCACAGAATAATAAAAAATATTCAATTGAGGTGGCCGAACGGCCAAACCCTTGTTAATAGAACAGCAATAACTTGCTACATGAAGGCAAACTTTCTCGGAACACGGCCAGATTGGTTTGACTCACCTTTACCAAACAAAATTGGTGGAACGAACGAATCTAGGAAATTCTTGTTAACCTCGTTTAAGATTTAACGGAATATAGTTATAAATATATAAGCTAGAGAGGTATTTTCATCTTCGAGTATTATGAGTTATTACTCATATTTACGCTTGTTTACGGTCGAAAGACTATCTTTCAACAATATATGTGGTTAGTTGATCATTTTAATGTTAATTCCGCTCTCAAAACATTTAAAAAATTTTATAAGATCAAAAGAAATAATAAAATGATTTTTAAAGAATTGTAGCAATCGCTTAATTCATGCGCAAAATACAAAAATTCCTCAATACCCACGTGAAGAATTTAATTTTATGTAAAACAGCAAAAATATCTATTTTATACCTATATATTAGAAAATATATAAAAGAAAAAATCGAAAGATGTATGATGGCAAAAGACCCTTCCATGATGTGTTTTAATTATTAATATGATAATGATCTTTTACCAAATGGAAGCATACCCCTAACACATAACTTATCCATTGACAGGCTCTCAATCATTTTTCACATAACCCATGGATTATCCCTTAAGTGATATAATTTCATTACAACCAATGACTTTTAAGTGATATAATTAAATTAAAGACAGACAATTTATTAAAAACGAAATATATTTAAAATCAAATCAAACTTTTCAAATCCTAAAGAGAAGTTTCTTCTCTGAAAATTATACAAAGAAATTTATTAATGTGCGGCAAAATTATCAACATAAAAAACGAAAAATAATCATTTTTAAATTACATTTAAATGTTATTTAAAACCTTAGCCAAGTACAAGAACGTGAGTTAATTATTCATTTTCCATTTCCCAAAGATAAATAAAGGTCTCATGGAATGATATTTAAATGGCTTCAAAACTCGAATCTTTATAAGAATATAGAAGTATGCTCCTTATTTGTAAGAGGAAATGTAAAAAAATGTTTGGTCATTTTAAACTTTTTGAGATAAATGAGATATTGATCTATTCGGTCGGAATTCAAAGGTAGTGAATAATTAAATTATTATTATATTCGTCATATTCATGCATAGGAAATTATTGTTTGTGTAGAGCATCAAATACATCAGAATATTAAATAAAATAATTTATCATCGATTTGTATGATTTGAATATTCAAAAAGTCATAAATTTTCATCCATGCAATTTTTATTTTCTTAAATTATTTGTCTAAATTATTCGAATAATTCCGATTTTTTTATCTTTTACGACTTCTGACGAGAATAACAATATTTAATACTCTCGACAGGGTCAGATGAAAAATATCAGGGTTTCGTCATCAATTTTGAAACATGATATGTATGAAACAATAATGCTTACGAGTATATAAGATTTGTTACGGTTAATACATACATCACACCTCCATCATTATGTTTGGACGTTCCAAGATCTTTCTGCTATACGGCTTGACCGTCTTACAGGGCCTGTATTGTAAAATGATTCATCCCCTGAAGGTATATAGCTCACATCTGTTTGTTCTCCGTCATAGATAAACTATTCTTGTTCATGATAGATTGACGCGTTTGTTTCTAGACTGAATCTGGGAGGACAAGGCAAATCCTGTATTATTTAGGGAGGAATTGTTATTTCTCTATTTTCCTTTTAGATTTTAAAATTTGATCAGTGTCTTTTAATCGTACCAAAAGCGGTTTTTACAAGATAGTGTAGCTGTCCCAAAACATTTGATATTGTTCCTTGAATCCATTTTTCCTTCTTCCCATAAACCCTAGCCAGAACCATCTCATTTTCTTTAAACTTAGAGCGATAACTACTTATGGTCTGGTCAGGGGAATTTAAGTTATCTATACATGATCTTAGACATCTTCCAAACATTAATAAAGCTGGTTGTCTGTTTGTGGTACTATGTGACGCTAATCTGTAACATAGCAAGAATTTCATAAGTTGAGGATGAATGTCATGGCTGGTAATTTTTCCTTGTAATTCTTTTAGGGTTTGGACGAAGTTTTCCGCTAGACCGTTGGTTTGGAGGTAATAACTCGCTGATGTTACATGGTCAATATTGTTCGCCTTTGCATAATCTTTAAATATTTGAGAGGTAAATTGGGGACCGTTATCCGACACAATTTTCTTTGGTATTCCCAACCTGCTAAAAATCTCAGAGATAACTTTCGTTGTTTCTTCTGCCGACGTACTATCCATGATAATGGCTTCTGGCCATTTAGAAAAGTCATCAATCATTACCAAAATCATTTTGCCGCGAGTGGACCCAAAAAGTCGACGTGTACTCGTTCCATGGGAAATGATGTGGCTGACTACTTAAAATTTTCTGATTTCGTGGGAACTTCACGTTTCTCTAATTGACAATTCACACAGCTTGATATCATATTTTCAATATCCGAGTCAATACCTGGCCACCATAGATACGTTCGAGTTATTGATTTAGTTTTTATAACTCCTAGATGACCTTCGTGCATTCGATTTAGGAATATTATTTTTAATTTTTCAGGGAATTACAAGTTTATTTTGCATGACGATGGTTCATCTACGGTTGACAGCTCGTCTCTTCTTCGGTAAAAAGCTTGAATATTCTGATCAAATTTCCTATTCGGCCAACCATTAATGATGAAATCATAAACTTTGTTCAGTGTATTGTCATTTTGTGTTTCTTCTCTAAGAGTTTCCCACTTTACGCAAGTTATGTTGTTCTTTATTTGATTTATAGTCTCAACTTCCGCACAATCATTTATTATATCTCTGTTGATAGGCAGTCTAGAAAAAGCGTCGACTATGGTGTTAGATTTACCCTTCTCTGTAATAAATTGTAAAATTCATTCCAGATAAGAAATGGCCCATTTCATCATATGAGAAGATATAGTTTGTGGGATACCTTTTTGTTCCCGAATATTCCGACAAACGGTTTATGGTCTGAGTATTTTGAAAGGACTCCAATCAAAATAAGTGAAAAAAATTTTAATCGCCCACCATACAGCATGGGCCTCTCTTTAACCGAGTAATTTCTCTCGCTCGCATTTAATGTTCTAGACGCATACGCAATAAGCTTATCTTGTCTGTCATCCGATATGTGTACGATTGCTGCTTCTAATCTCTTCAACGATGCATCTGTCACAAGCACAATCGTAAGTGTTGGGTTAAATCTTGCCAAAACAATATTCTCCGCTAATTTGTTTTTGGGATTTTGAAAGCTTCGCTCTTGCTCTTCGTTCCATTTAAATGCCTGCCTCACTTGAATATCGTAAAGAGGTTAAAACTGTCGATAAATTCTGAATATTTGTTCGATAGTTATTGATAAGTCCGCACAAACTTTTTACTTCTTGGGTACTTTTAGGTGCGGGCATATTTCTAATTGCTTCTATCTTGCTCAGGGCCATTGAGGTGCCATTTTGTGATATAATATAGCCGCAATATTGCACTGACTCTTGAAAAAATCTTCACTTTGACAATTTAACCTTTAATCCAATGTCTTTTTTGCGCATCATGACGTCTTCTAGCTTTTCTTGGTGCACCTTATGGGTTCGATCTGTCACAATAATATCATCTAAATAGACAGCTGTCATCTCGATATCTTTGAAAGGATATTTTCAATGGTTAGCTGCAAGATAGCTGGCGCTGATGCCAGTCCAAAGGTAAACGTTTAAACCTGTAAAGGCCTTTGTGTGTATTGATTGTCGTGAAATGACGGCATTCATCATTAAGTTCAATTTGCCAGTAGGCTGAAGCCAAATCAATAACAGAGAATAGTTTCCCTCCAGTTAGCCGCGACAGTATGTCTTGAGTTCGGGGTAGAGGATATCGGTCAACTGCAATACTGGCGTTTAGACCGGTTGAAAAATCAGCGCACACTCGGAGTTTTCCATCTTTCTTATATGGACACACGATCGGTGCCGCCCAATCGCTAAAATAGGTCCTTTCAATTATGTCCTTTTTTCCATTTCTATGAGCGCAACTTCGATTTGTCGCCTTTTAAAAAGCGATACCGGCCTTGCTTTGCAGAAGTGAGGACGTGCTTTCGGTTTGAGAGTTATGTTGGCTTTAAAGTTTTTGAGTAAGCCCACTTCATTTGAAAACACATCGCTGTATTTTATTTATATTCTCTATTCTTTCCTCGATTGATAGGTGAAAAATTTTCAAAGTTCCTTCCTGGCTCAATTCTTTAATCCAATCACGGCCCATTTGACTTTTGCTATTGTCACAGACATATAGTTTCAAATTTTGTTTTAAATCATTCAAGTTACGTTCACCTTGGCCGCTCAGAGAGGGTAAATTAGATGGCCACTGTAGCTTCGGAATCTCTCTGTCTTTGGTTTAAGAGGTGCTTTAATTCGTTCGAAATCACTCAGTTTCAGGATTGTAACCGGTGAGCCTGTATCAATTTCGAGTTTAATCTGGACATAAATCTGAACAGAAGAATAGAACGGAGAAACATTATTATTTGTATGATTGATTTCGTTTATAACTGATCCTATGTCCGATTCCACTGCTTTGCAAACAGCTTTGATATGGCCCACCTTTCCACATGAATGACATTTTGCGCTCTTGAAAAAGCATCGCTCATCTGTGTGATTCCATTTACCACAGTGCTTGCAATGTCGTGGCATTTGATTTTGACGCTTGAATTTCTTGACCTGGTTAACCGTGACAGCACTATCCATATTTACCGCTTCTTTTGAGGGTAATAAGATTTTAGCTACCTTTTAGACTGCCGTTTTGAAATCAAGTTCTCTTTCCACCAATAAACTCTGCTTATATTTTTAAAACGATCGTACAGCCCATGAATAAATTTTTCTGAGTGCGTCATCTTGAAATGATCAAAACTGACATTTTTGCTTGCCTTATTGGTGACATAATGCAAAAACCTTGAGCGGTTCCTCTTCATTTTGGCTGATATTCATAAAGTTATACCTCTCGGAGATAACCAAGTTCTTCGGGCGAAATATCTGTCGAGTAATATTTTAATCATGGAAATATCGAAAGTAGCCGGACTTCCTCCATTTGTCAAGGTTTTAATAATGGTATAGGTTTTCCATCAACGACTCCTAAACACAGATCAGTCATATTCTTCTCTTCAATTTTATTAATTCTGGTGAATATTTCAAATCATTCAAAATATTCATTCCAGACACTTTCTAAATCAAATTCTTCGAATTTTGAAAGCATTCTTAAACTCGTCGCCAATTGCTATGTATCAAATAATAATGATTACGACTAAAAACGATTCGTTACTATTAATACATACATCACAAACACATTGTTTTATATGTTTCAAATACTTTATCTTTTACTTTGTTCTAAAATTAAAAATCTAAAAATACTAATCCCATTGCAGTATAAAATTCTTTAAATTTTTCAAGGTGTGAAATATCAATCAATACTCCGCACCGGATACATGCCCTCACGTCTTTTGAAAATACTGTTTGGCAGAGCTGTTTATATGAATAGAAATATAATGCGAATGTTTTAAGACTTAAATTTGACATGAGATCCATCACGTAATGTTGAAATTTTGGGTTTGAAGTGTGAATTATTAAATTTATTTTAATATTATTTGAATGAAATTGGAATGCTTCTCCGAACTCTCTAAAGTTGTCAATCAGTTTAATAGGCATTATAAATTTTTTTTATTGTTCTTATGAAACACATCGACTTCAAAATGTCCTATTTTACTGAGATCAATCAGCACTTTCCACAAAAATCTAATTTCATGTTTATCAGAAATAGTTGAGATAAAATAAATGAAAATGTCTTCTGGATCAAAATATTTTAAGATTTTAACAAAAGGTATCCTAGTTCTCCTCCAACGATTTAGATAACTAAAATCTCTGTCAATTAATACTTCGCATATTGAATCGGTAGTTTGATACAGCCGCACTTCAGGATACTCACCATGCCGCTTTGATTGTTGATTAATATATGATAATAATCGAGGTTTTATCTTTTATCAAACATATTTGACACTTCTGTAAATTCAACCTGATTTCTATTAGATTCCTGTTAGTGCGTCTGTTGTTTTGGTCGGATTGTATCGAATTTTATTTATAAGCAAGTTATCTGCTTTAGACGGAGCTGATTATTTAAGTTTAGGAAACCATTTTTTGAATAAAAATTATAACTATTAGGTCTATAAATTAAGAAATGAACGGAGATGCATCTTATTTTTCAAAATTTCCTCTATACTTTCCTGTTAAGTGCAGAAACACTGTATTTTCGTAAGGGTTTTGATTCTTGTAAACTTAAATGATAAAGACCATTATCCATTTTTAATTTCTCTTTATTACGGAAATTCACTTCAAGAGATTGACTTTTTGAAGCTTCTGATGATGGATTGGCTGAGCCTGAGGCATATTGAGGAGAATAAATAATTGAATTATATCTCTATTTCTCTTTGTCTGCATTCTAACTCTATTTTCTTCTGGAGAAATTACAGATGATAGATAAATTAAATTTAAAAATCCAAATTGAAAATCATGAACATTGAAAACTTCGTATATAAATTGATGTTCTCGTAATTGCGCATGATTAGTTTTTGTAATTATTGATAAATTTACAAAAATATTCTGATTTATACCTTCAAAAAATATTTAAAAACTTTCATAATCAAATTAAATAATACCTTTTTCAACATTAATAAGAAAAATAACTCATCAATTACCAACTCATTTTAATAATTTAAAACTAGGGAAAAACTAAAACATTCTAATTATTTTCATATACGCCTGTAAGGAAATTGTTAAATTGAGGTAGTTCCAGTCTCATAATTCAATGCCATAATTGCGATTATTCATATTATAAATTCGCTGCCAAATAAATTTATTTCGTTCATTAAACCTAATAATGGAATATTTTCAGTTTATGTGATTTAAAAATCAAAATTAAATTTCATTTTTTCAAACATTGTACATTGTTAAAATTCCACCAATATATTTAAATAAACAGTTCTAATGTTGAATATAACGTTCTTTTGCGAAGGAAAATTTTAATGAGATCATGTTAGATAATTTCAAGGATCAAAATATAGCTTGTCTTCTTCAGTTTCATGATCTGTATACTATAACTTGTGCATTATGTAACCCTTTTCTAATGGGGCAGGTAAGCACTCGAGTTGAGGCAAGAATAACACTAATTTTATAAGTAATTGTGATTATTTATGGATAGTCATAATCTTTAGTCTTTACGATTACCAAGAGACATCGTGGATTCTCATCTAAATAATGTAACAGAGAAAACGTAACACATGCCAGAGGATAAAAGCGAAAGAATCTAAAATTTACTGACACATATTTTTACCATAAGAAAAGAACCGAAATCAAAACCTAAAAGACAGAGTTACACCGAATGAAGTAAAATGCACAAAAACCTACGAAGTATTGCTGGACAGGTTTGACGAATACATGCTAGTCATATAAAAGTGAGCAATAGACGATATAAAAATGTTAAATATACCTTTAAAAATAATTTATCTTAAAATATTTCGAACTTTTGAGGATAATAGTTTTTATTTATGAATAAACATTCTCAGCTAATATCAGATTGAAGTTTTTAAATCGTCTTCAAAAATTGATTCTTGGATAGCTTTAAAGATATATTCTGTTTTAGCTTGTATAAACCATCTCAAGAAACTTAAAAATAACATTATCGAAGTTCTGTCTTGATATCATTTGAGTAATGTGAGTTATGACATATAGAATCTTTTAAAACAAATATGTAATATATTTTCTGGTAAATTTTATCATGTTTACATAACTTTTAATTTATTCTGTAAATAATTATGCTGAGTGTACTCATAAGGTTGATAAATGAATAGTTCTGCAATCAATTATAAAAAATATTACTTACTATTCCGAGTTTTGCTTGAATATTTTGACATATTGAGCTTAATTTTTCGCTTAATAGTTATTCTGTAAACAACTGCAATTATATTTAGTTTCTGCTCGTCCTATAACAATGAATTTTGTGTTTTATCAATCAAACATTTTGAATTTATTTTAATTTTCAGACAGATTTTTCGTTGTTTTATGAAAACCGAATATTTATATTCAACACTCAAAAAATAAATTATACCATAAATTATCTCTGGTCAATAAAAACTAATTAAGGGTACACTTGAAATATATGTCCGTATAAGATATAATTAGACAACACGATAAATATAATTTTGCAAAAATAACATCAATCAAAAGTATCTATTCGACTTTGAACTTAATTTCTTACATTCGAAAAATTTTAATCCAGTTTTTGTTTAATATACTGTGCTTCTATTCCTCAACCTTGTTTTCCTTTATAAATTTTGTGAACAGGTTTTAAAATGTAGCTAATTTTTGTGTGTATCAGAGATTTCTATATGTTGTATATAGAGTTCTATTTTTGCACGTCAATTTAATGCCGTCATTAAGGTGTTATTACGATTAAGCTTATCTAAATATAAAACTCATTTTCTCTCTATTTTAACAGACAATTATTTTAAAGAATAATTGAGAAAATTAAAGCAGGCTCAAAGTTTATTATTATATGACACTGAACTTAAGATTAAAAAATCTAATTTTCTGTTTTTAAAACTCTCAACGTCATCAATAGCCTCAATAAAAGATATAATTTAAACAAAAATAAAACCGAAGTATATTTTTGTAAGTTTAAATATTTAGAAAACGTTAGACAGAATATAAAGGAAGTTATATTATTTTTATCAGTTTTAAAAGCGCAAGATAGCTAAAAATTATAAAAATTAATCATTTAAATAATTACCTTCTCAAGAATACTCTTCGATAAATGATTTTTTATTCACATTTCACGCAATTCAAATACAATAAATTATTCTCGCGCAGCCGCAGTACAAACTAGACGTACCACGCCGTCTCAATTAAAAATAAAAAATTATTTCCGTTATAAATTTCAACTGGTCATGTCGAATTGATGCGAATTTTTTAACTAGTAGTTTCTCAAACAAAATTTGAATCTTTTTCATTCTAGTGTTCTTTGTAATCAATAGAATAATTTTAATTTGTGTCTATAACATAGATTTGTCGAATATTTTATCTCATAGGTATTCTAAAAATTTACTTCGTTTATAAAGCATGGTTGTTTTGGATGAATGTTATACCTGTTAACTGTGAAATGATAAAATAGTGCATGCCACAGCCGATATTTCATGTTGATTCACGTTTGAATTCTTCAACAAACCAAAATAATTTTCATTCATGCTTGTTTATTAATGTTTTTAGTGAGTATGATGGGGCACTGAGATATATTATTACCATTCTTAAGAGCAATATGATATCTTTTATTTCTAACATGACGAATATCTCCAGAGATACTGTTGCACCATTAAGCCGAGGAAATGGTGAGGTTTTAAATTGGTGCGATTCTCATATTTCCTATTATCTTATTTTTATACTTGTTCGTTTGTTCTGAAATGTTGTAAAGCCTGTAACGCCTGAAACACTTATTCAGAGCCTTACCAAAAGACTTAAAATAACGTAAAATTCATTCAGAATACACCCTGATATATTTCTCTCATTCTTGCTCAACAAAAACAAATATTTTTATTTTTCTTCAAATCTGTATTTATTATTTTCGAATTTAATATTTACGATTTAGTTCTAATTCACTTAAGCAGATGACATTGAAGGAAGACTCTATATATAAATCATTTTTTCAACAAAAGGTTGAAGAAGAATTGCATATACATATAAAGTATGACACACTTATATGAATTAGAATTTTAAAACAACAAATACAGATAATCAACATTTAAATATAAACTGGTTGTATGAAATCATAAATAAATCATTTTTGAAGCAATCTTTATTTGAAACATAAGCTATATGATCAATATTTTAAATTCATAAAAATACATATATTTATATTGTTATATAATTTAGTTTTTAAACAACAATGAACATAGATGGAAAAAAATATCTTCATAGAGATAAATAGAACGTCTAATAAAATAAATTAAGATTTAAAAAGAATAATTATCATCACACAATATCTCAAAATATTTAACAAAAAACGTTTACACTTTGCTTAATAAGTAAATTATTTAACATATAGATGTGTTCTTAAATCTTATTAAAGGTTTAGAATCAAAACCTGCGACTATTTTCAAAAGTTAAAATTTTTTTCAAATATATCTAATTGTAAAAAATTAAATGCAGAAGTCAATTATTCTATGAAAATGTTAATTTATTGCAAAGAAAATAATAAAATATTAACATTTTAAAATACCATTAAATCATTTAATTTATGATAAAATATGAAATAATGAGTTCATGAATAAAAGATATGTATGAGAAATTGTTTATTTTAAACTTTTGTTCAAAAAAAGATTATTTGTTAAAATTGTTTATTTTAAATCTTCAATTGAACAAAAATACAATGTTGTCATCTACTTGTTTTTAAGTCAAAGTCAAACTGATATACATTTTCTTCACTTTGTCATACAAAGGCGATTTTTAAATGATAAAACTTAACATCGTAATTGTGTTAATATCATAGTAAAATCTAATTTTAATCTTTGATGAGGTGAAGAAATTTCGAACGATAAAACAAAATATATTGAAAACGTTTCAAAGCAATTTTAATATAGAATGACTTTTTCGAATATTCTATGATTTATAAACTTGACATTTATTTAAAACAAATTCTGTTTTCTATCGAATAGTTATTTATCATACAACTATTCTTCAATAAATTCTGTCTTGCTGGTAACATGAGAAGCACTCTTTTATTTCGAAGTTATACATTTTTTCATATCATAGTGAAAAAGACATAAAATACCAATGAAAATGAAAATATTTTAATTTTCATCATTGAAAGAAAAATGTCAATCTGAATAACACGATAAATATATTAGAATTCTTCATGCTCATGATATTAAACAAAGTAAAATAGTAAATCGAGAACCATATATTTTGTAAAATATTTGGATGTACATACAATAATATTCTTGTTGGAAATTTACTGAAAATTTATAATTTAATTTTGAGTATTACAATTAGATGATATTTTAAGAATGTAAAACGTAAATTTTTCAAGCCTGATTACATGCAAAATCACGAAATATATTTAGAATACTTATTTTAAATAATTTTTTTAACTTATCATTTTGAATAAATTTTATTGAAGACAAAAATGCATAGCTTATATGATAAAAATTAATAATTATTCAATAAACAGACAAAAGTTTGAATAAATTTCTCTTGATTTCACTGAAACATCACAAATCTAACAATATAAATGAAATTATTATCCATTTTTCATGACTATATGATGGAGCATCTTAATGAGAAATGAGGAACCAAGCGACGTAACTTTTCAACGAAACAATTCCCAAAGGTAAGGTTGCACTAAAGGGTATAGTAATGCGTGAAGGTTTTGGTTAAGAAATGTTTCTATCACGTCTGATTAATTGGGGTATACACACAAAGTGTGTTGCTGAAAGGAGAACGTGATCGTCAACTTTCTTTGAAAGAAGTTCTGAAGGTTTACCTTCTCTCGTTCAACGAAAAATAATCTTAATGAGAGATACTAAATTTATTGATCATGAAAGGTAGAGATTCAAATTTTTGATGTTTAAGGATTTTAAATACAAAAACATGTTTTTTATGGTTCTATATATTAGCGTGAGATACTTAAAGCTATTATTTAAAGTTACGCGTCAAATCATTTAACATCTAGAGGTTAAAATAAAGTATAAAATAAATGTAAGTGTAATAAATGATAGTTTCGTAAATAACGGTGAAATAAGTTTTGGCTGCAAACCTGTGAGGTAAGTATGGAGTTAAAAGATTTGTAGAGAGGTGGAACAAAAAAGAATAAAACTCATTTATATTTTAATTGAAGTTTTAAAATGGTCAATTCAAAGATAAGAAAGGATTTTTACCAAAACTATTAATCATTTGCATGTTCATAATGATGGAATCAGATGAAGGGAAGTGAAAATTGTATGCTCATTGTAGCCTGTTAACGCAAACATAGAGATAAATAATTTAAAGGTTCCTAACTCATTGGGAAGTAAATAAGTTATTATTTCATTCAAAGAAAATAATTGTTGTGTTTTGAAAATTTTCAAACTCATAATTAATTGTAAACTAAAATTTTCCTGTTCTTTCCTCTTTAAATAAATTATAGAAAACGTAATTAGAATCAAAGTTCAGGGTAAAGAATATTTATTTTATTTTTTGAATACAATTTAATGTTGAGAAAAAATGAATTTGTTAAATATTTTTGAGGTATCAAAATTTTAATTGTCAAAATTCTGAAAATATACTTGGTGATGGCTTTCGTCTTAAAAATGTATGATGCATGAATATTGTTAAACGAGAAAAATCCGGAAAAATAAATTCTAAATTATTTTTTCATTCACAAGTTCATCGAGAACATACTGCAAATAAAGTGTTTTAAAAGAGACCTTAGCTGAGAATATCTGTCTAAATTACTCCTGTTTAGAGCTTAAAGTCAATTATCACAATTGTAACACTTATCCTGCTCTGTCATTTTGCGTGATCGGTTTTTCCTGATTTAATTCAGAGGTTCGAAAATTTTGACAGCAAGAATTAAAAACTGATCTAAAAATTTATTTTTTATAAATTGTTGATAAATCAGAAAATTCACCAAAATTACATCTTTGAAGATTTGAATATAAAATATATGTCATTTTCATTCCTCTGATCGCAACATGATTAAATCTGTAATGACATAAGACTGATTTTAACATAAAATATTCGGTGAAAAGTTATAAAAGAATTTAAGTTTATTATTTGCCCTATTTAAAGATGCAGAAGACTATTTAAAATATCATTAAAAAAATTAAATAATGATTTTACTTAGAACTCGTTTTATCTTTGAATAATTCAACAATGATAATTATCTTAATGCTATTAGATAAAATAAGGATGCTTTTAAATCATGAAAAAGACTTTTAAGATTTCATATTCAAATATTCTCACATATGTTTTTCATTTTAATATAACAATATGTAATTAAAGTGATGTTTTTAAGTGCCTTGAAGAGTATAACTGACTATGTTTGCCTTGTTATTTTCTATAATGAGAAAAGATTTATTATTTTGAAATTCAATGATTGATCATGTCGAGTTCTTGCAACCATCAAAATTAGCTTGTTGCAAAATTAAATTTTTCGATTTATAGATTCTTTTAAATCTACATTACAATTCTTCAATACGTAAAATATACTTCTTCAATTCTAGTTTAAAATAAACAAATAAAGAGATATATATGTTAACTTGAGAAATTACCTTTAAGGTACTGTGGCATTAACTGGCCGAATACAAGATAAATTAGTTAAGAAATCGCCACTACAAATAATTAGACTCAGGAAATGTTAAATAGGGTGCCGCTGTCTTCAAAGTGACGAACTGATGAAAATTAGGAAGCAGATTGGTGTTAGTTTACGTTAATACATCTTAAGCGCTTTTGAGAAATGTTGATATATGTTAAATTCGTATAAAAACAAACGTTTTAAGATAATCCTATTTCATTAAAAAGCATGCACTTAAAAACCAATTAAATATTGGTTCATTTATTTATTTTTTGCAAACTAAAACAATTTATCGCAAATTAGATCAGGTGTAAATCGAGCACTCTTACGAAAAATATATGCGCATAGAGCAGGGCTTTGAAAATATCTTCTTATTTCTGCTTATCTGAATGATAATCAAACGGAAAAACAATTTTGATGAAATTTATTATTAAATTCTTTTCAAACGAAATTCACATTATAAGTGCTATTTCTTATCATATAGTCTATTATGAGAAGTATGTCTGTATTTTCTTTGATACTTCGTTGTTAATTTAAACAAATAATAAATTTTACCGATGATAGAATTCAATTCAGACAAACTCTCATCAATATTGAAAATATTTTCAAGTTCTCACAAATATTTTTTAATTAGATCAGATAATGATGTCATTGTTCTCTAATCAAAGTGTTCCGTAGATGTTGGATATCTTTAATGCCTGAAAAACGCAAAATCAACGTAAAATGGCTTCATTCTATAAATTATGATAATTATGAAAAATATGTCAAAGACGGCAAATCAGATTAAAAATGGTACATTTTTAATCAAAAGAATCTGATTTCAATTGACTTTATCCTTATAATCATAAAAAAATGAAGTATTCAATTAAATAATCAAGTTTAATTATTTAAACCTACTAAAATTTAAAAATCCTCAGATTGATATTTATTCAATCTTATAAAGAAAGTAAATAAATTCCACATTTGACGAAAGTAAATTTAGGTTTGCTGAATATATAATTGAATTTAAAAATATAAATATTTTTACATATTTTATTCATACAACAAGAGTTGTTTAAAAAATATCTATAATGAGTTTACAACCATAATTAACGCTTATACACCGTTAAATTACATCAAATCCTTAAATTTATCAATCTGATTTGTTTTAACAAAATTATTCATTGATATAGGAGTATTCTATGAATTTAACAAATTTCTCAAGATATATACATTCACTACATATTTTGAGTTTCAACGTCAATAGAATTGAGCTTTTATTTCTTCAATATTTTCATAATACATTTAATTAAACTATTTTTCAATCAATATTCACTCTTTTATAAAGATAATGGGACTAAATAAATAAAAATACATCTTTCCTGAAGTTATGATAATGTTAATTCACTAAGCTTTTTAATTGGGTAATTTCTGAATATATTTTTGCATTTATAAAATCACAAAACCTGTATTGATATCTTTAAATGGAATAACTTTGACTGCAGAATTTTAATTTTACCTTAATTTTTAAGAAATTCTGCCCATTTGTTTATTTATAGTTGTTCAAAAATCCCTCAAGTTAATGCATTTCTTTCATATGTGTTTATTTGATACCTTGTTTATTATGATCAACGTTAAACATATATCATATTTTTGAATTATTATGCAGGTAACAACGACCTTTATTTAAACATTAGATTTCATTTTAATTACTTATAGAGATATATATGGTGTTAAATAAAAAAACTTTCAGAATTCTTGTTCTATCGTGATAATACAATCTAATTTTTAACAGAAAGTTCACAATTTTTTCAATATGTAAGTTATAAAATAGGTTTATATTTGAAATTCAAATTGATGGAAGTGAACCATGATATTTATCATCACAGGAATAATTTATTCTTTGAACTAATGTTGTCTTGATTTTTATATCCTTCAAAAATATCCACTTAAAATCTTCTGTCGATTTCACGACACACGACATCTCATATGATTAATCTGAACCAAAAACGTTTTTAAAGTTAAAAACTAAAACTTAATGCTTGAATATCATCAATTCTAACATAATTCAAAAATAATTTTTATTCATAGTAATGAAATAAGCTAGCTTGCTGAAATATACATGATAATATCTTTTCATCAATAATGTATAAATTATGTTATTATTTTCATATTTTGTGTTTTCGAATCAGACAACATTTAATTGAAACCTTATTAAGAATGTGTATTGGTATGTCTTTTAGTGATAAGGAGAAAAAAATTACAAAACTCGATTTGAAATTTTGTTGAAGTTGACCATCAGCCATTTATGACAAAAACATAATTATTTTATGAGTAACAATTTAGCATTAAGAAATAATATTATTTAAGATTTAATAAAAGGTCAATGTTTTAAGCTGTATTTCAACCATTCAAAAATGAAAATAATTTTGAAAAGTTTTTGAAACTAGTGTACATTTGCAAAATAAATATTTCGAGATTTCTGGTCGGCTTTTCAAACATTTTTCTGAATCATGATAGGTTATGATAGTTAAGATTTTTGAAAATACCTCACTTGTATTTTAAAACCGAAATTTTAATTTTAAAGAGGGGCACAAAATAAAAATATAAATTTTCAATTTAAACAATATCTATATATTTGAAATCAATTCTAGGTTTTATATTTGTAAGTGTAAATATTTTGTGTGTTTATTACAATATAACAACTAAGAGAATCAACATTGTCCTATATTGCTTATTCCAAAGAATTCACAAGTTAAAAACCTATTTTTGATCTGATTTATGGAAAATATGAATAAGCTAAATTGATGTTAACTATCTCCGTTTTATCCAAATAAACGTAACCTCTTTTACTTTTCTCTTTCCAAAAAATACCTGAATTTAGAAAACGTTTATCAGCCTAAATGAATAATTTATGCAAATTTTCATGAGATATAAGATGAAACATTTTTAAAATTTTATCATTATAATAAATAAACAGTAAAGTATAGTGGTAACCTGTACATCTATATTTCACATCAAAATTTCTTTTGATATAGTATTTAAACATCTTCTGAATGAGTAATTTTTATTTGAAATTCAGTTTGGCATAAACAGATTTTTTCAGTTTATTTTATCTGTTATCAATTATTTATAACTTAATTTCCAACAATATATCAATCACAAGGTTTATTCTTTGGAGATACTTACAATTTAGTTCCTTAAAAATTAAAATACACTAAATTTTTATAATATTTAATATGTTATATTTCTGATGTAATTTATTTGAAAATGTTTTATCAGAAATGATATTGTCCTCAAATAAATAGTTTTTAATTTAAGTAACAAATATTCATTTTTGAAAAACTCTATCGTTTAAGCAAGACAAACTAAATCGATGAAATTTTGGATTCAAATCATATTAGTTTTAAAGAACTCTTCATATCATGTTCGTAGGATATTACATTTTAATTTAAAGCTAAAATTTTTGAGAAGATAAGTTGTAACACTATCCTACTAATCTTTTAGTTATTTTAAAAATGTTAATTTATAATTCCATTAAATTCATTTTTAAAAGATTAAAATACAAGTTTCGAAAAAAATGTGAATTGTTTATTTTCAGATCTGAAAATCTGAAAAATTTAATGAAATCCTATTAGAAAAAGCCAATTTTATAAAAATATTACAATAAATAATTTCAAATTATTCTCATTAAATCATCAAAATTAAATCTTTTAAAATGAAAATGCTAAAAAACATATGAAGTAATTTTGGGAGCAAAAAATAAAAAATAAACGAGAACAAATAAGTTTATAGGTTTTATTTAAAAATTTTACTTTTAATCTTTTGAAAAAGTTAAAAAATATTTATCTGTTAAGATTTGTTAAATTTAAATATTTATGAAAAAAAACTTATTAATTTTATGAGAAAATTTTAATCGTTACAAAATATGACTTAAAATATATTTAAAAACGCTCAATGATCTAAAACAATAAGTTCTGAAGATACTCATTTTTAAATTATTTATCTTATATCCAGAATATTCAAATAAAAGTTAAATTATGTTTTGAAACTTAGAATACATTTGTATCAATTTCGTTAAATTTTCCTGGAATTAATTTAAAAAATATGATGAATCATTGAATTTTTCAACGAAATGAAAAAATTCTCAACTGCGGTAACAATGTGAAGGAAGCCTTTTTCTTTTTATTGAAGCGAAAATTTAATTTTCTGCATTCCACCTTCTTGTCTGAACTTTAACTATAATCAAATACTAGAAGTGAACAATTCCAAAATCGACGTAAAATAAAATTGTCATCAAATGGAAGCTGACATTATACTTGAAATACTAAAACCTGAAATATATGTAAAATTCAAAAATATTTTTAACCTTAATTTCACAATGCGTCTGTTTAATATAGTTTTAAACTTAAATTTCAATATTATTTAAAATATTCCTGAATAGGTTGAAACTAAGATATCGAATTTAATGAAAAATCTTGAAAAATTCATGTAAAAATAACTTTGAGATACATCATACGTCAGATTTACTTTGATCATTTACATAGGTTTTCTTTCATTTAAAATTGTAACTAATATTACTTGATATTAACTTTATCATTGGAATATTTTTTTCAATAGAAAACTAAAATGTACTTTATCATAGATTTATGGAATGTTTTTCTTCCATATTTAGTTTCTTTTGTCTTTTTACATTGTTTGTTGATTTTTTAATTTTTATAAGATGAAGAATGTTTGTAAAAACTACTCATTTGAAGAATCATTTCTATTTTATTCTTATCTGAAAGAACATATTTAAGAGATTATAATTTACAATATTAAGCTGAAATTAAATCATCATGTATTGTATTAAAAGCACTCTCAAAGAATTTTTAATGCTAAAATGGTTATATCTTTTGCGTAAATTTTAGTTCTTAATATCCATCAATAAGGAACTCAAAATTTATAATTGAATGCTTTGATTATATCTTATATAAATGCAGCCTTCTCATATTTAAACGACATTTTATTAACATTTTTATAAAGATTTGGCCAGCTTGGTTTTTACTTGACTGATTTATCGCGTTAAAATAAAAAAATAGATATTAAAAAGACGTAAAATTTACAATTCTGTTTCATATACATTGACTTCCAAAGATTATGTTTAAGTTAGTTGAATTTATCACTGATTTTTATTGTAAAGTAATAAAATTCATCTGTAATTTAAATTTAATTATAAATTGTCACTGTATTTGTGATTGAAATATCTTTTTTTATATTTATGAGAATGGAGTCAACTTATTGAAATTTTATACAGTTTACGACAAACATAAATTTATCTTGATATTTTTTAATTGTAAAATAAAATTATTTTTTTATAAAACTGAGATCTTGACACATTAAAATTTAAATTCATATCTATTTTAAATCATAAATTTCTTGTAAAAACTAAAGATAAACTAAGCGAGATGTGGTCGAAGATTCTAAATAAAAATAGTTTAAAGCAATTTAAAAAAATAAAATTATTTACAATATTATTATCCATTAAATACTGAGGCAGAATAAAGCTATAACTACAAAGTAATATTTAAAAATTTTCATTTAAGTTTTATCTTTTGACACTTGCTTTGTGAAAAAATTAAAATCTAAAACTCTCCTGCAATCCATAATTGATCAAATATGTTTAAAAATAAATAATTAATGTATTTTAGTTTACCATCTCGTCTAAGTTAAAATATAGTGTTTAAATCAGTTTTCAAATCATTTCATTTTTCATTTTGATGAAATGATCCCTTTGAGAAATAAAAAGGTAATCATGCAAAATCAAAATTTGTATTAATTGATAAACACATGAATATGATTAAGATCAATAAGAGTAACAGAATACTTAAAAAACACGAAACCTAAATCAGTGTATAAAATATATAAAAAGAGAAAAATTAAAATAAAAAAATTTATAAAAATTACAGAATGATTTTATATAAGGGTAAAAGCTATGTTATTCATTCGACAAATACCAGATTTTTAATAATTTATATTATAAACAAAATTTTGCAAACTAAGCATGTTTTAATTTAGCCTCTCCTATCCAGAACAATTAAAATTATATTAAAAAAATTTATCTTAAAAATGAAAAAATAAACGTAACCTAAGCAAATGAATTAAAATAAAATCAAGTTGAAAATTTATTGATTTATGAATCTTGGAATATGTATTCAAATATGTATGTATTTGTAATCTTAAGTAACTTAAAATATTCCTTATTTTAAATATTTTTAATTAAAAAGGTATGTAAATTTAAACAGGTCATTCAAATAAAATGTAAATTTATTTGTCTTGTAAGTCAAATAAAGAATTCATTTCCGTCTTTTTTTCATCTTCTATTCTTTTATGAATTTTAAATATATGATTTTTGACTCAGTTCTCAAATAAAAATATTTAAAATACTACTCCCATCGCAATATAAAATTTTATATGCTTTAAAAGGCACAGAGTATCATGGAGTACTCCACAATCAAGGAGATTCCTCATTTTCTTCGGAAATATGGTTTGGCAAACCTGTTTTAAATAAATGAAACATACTGGAAAGTTTTAAGACTCAGATTTGATGTGAGTTCCAACATGGCACAATGATATCTCTTGTTTCGACAATTATTTTGGTAGATATTTTTATTTGACTTTGGAGATTTCGCATTGCTTCGTCAATCTTTCTGAAAGTTTCAACCAATTTTATTGAGAGTATTGTAATTATTTTCTTTCTGTATTTATGGGAGGCATTTCGGTTTCATAATGAGCTAAAAGACTCAAATCTATCAAAACATTCTGAAGAAATTTATATTCATGTTCATCAGAGATAGTGGATATAAAATAAATGAAAAATTTTCTGATCAAATTTATTTATCATTTTAACTGAAGGTCTCTAATATTCCTCCAACGACTGAGATGAAAAAATCACTGTCTATAAAAACTATATCAGAATAATCAATAGTATCATATACACGCCAGCGTATATATTGACTATTCTTATTTTCATGTTTTTTAACTCTGGTAAAAATTTAGGTTTCAGCGACATCTCAAATTCCTGAGATTCTAAAGTCGATTCCTTCTTCTTCGACATTTATGATTCTGTGTTTTACTATGGTTGTATCGAATTTTATTCATGAGAGAACTTTTAGATTACATATTTTTCAGGTTTAAAAAACTCTTTATTGAATAAAAATCTAATATTGAACGGTTGAAAATAAAATACGCTCTCAAAAACTTCTTCTGCTTGTCTTGACATACACGTTACGAGATCTAGGAAAGGTACTTTGTTTTATGACAGGAATAAATTCGAAGAAGCTCGAAGGAGAAAAACCTTTGTCATTTTTATTCGCCGCACAAGTTTTACTTTCATTTGTTACATCTGACAGATTTTTAGGTCTTAGTTGTGTTGAGTAGCTTTATCATTTGAATATACATCTTGAAAAGTTTCATGCCTTTTATTTTTATCTAGTTGAGGTGAGTTGACAATAGATTGATTAAAAGCTGATATTAAAGCTAAATAAATATTCATGTCAACTGAAAACATCGTGCATAAAACGGCGTGCTCGTAAATACTCATGATTTTTGTTTTTAATGATTTTCTAATTTACAAATATTGGGAGATTTACGTCTATGATATATATTAAAAATTGATCTTTGTAAAATTTTTAAATAAATAAAATAAAAATGTTTAAATTATCAATTTAATTTAAAATAATTTTGAAAGACGAAGATAAATTAACCATCAGGTTATTGTTTAGTTGCCAATCAAACAAATTTTAATAGCTTAGGCCTAACTCTAATAAATTTCCATTGTTGCGATATTACGATTGAAAACCTTTCGGAGGAATCAATAAAAATTCTATACAATTAATAATTGATTATTTTACAATTTAGGTGTTTTAAAATATAAAATAGTAACTGGCTCTTTTATAAACATCAAATTTTGTTTGAATTTTGTAAATATATTTGAAAAATGGAATTATAATGCAAATATCATGTACTATCATTCGACATTATCTAATTGTATAAAATTACATTTATCTGATTTCACATTTAATTTTTGTATGTTTAATCATGTTATTTATAATAATTTTTTGTTTTAAAATATTACCTGCTGTTTGTCGATTGCATGATTTGAATATTGTAAAATGTGCACCTATAGTTTCTTTACCATGAAGCTGTTCCGAAAACAGTATTATAACTTTAAACTCTTAACAAAAAATGAATTATATTTTATAGAATTAAAATTTATACACCATTTCAAATAATTTATCTGTTTATATATTAGAAAAAGATAAGAAGAGCGTTTTAAAAGATACCAACGAAGATTTATTTTGTATAAGATTCTAAAAACACTCCAAAACCATATAAATACTAATGAAGATATTTAAATGATTTTTATTCACTTTATGAATTGTATATTAGTTATTTTTTAAACCGGATACATTTTCTCTGTTTTTCTATAAACTAAAAATTTTTTCGACACTAGAATTTATTCTTTTAGGTTATTAAATCATAAGTATATCAATGAAAGTTATGAATTTTATGATTGCGCAATCTCTAATAAATGACATGAATTTCACTTTATATTTTATTTAAATAATTTTCAGAAGATTTCATAATTTCCCTTTCCGCTTAATTCAATAAAAACAGAATTTGGTAATTATAAATTTTCTAATGTTTACTCAAAAATATTGTGGTTTAATCAAACTGATGAATTAACATAAATCTTCAAACAATCTGAGTTTTCAATTTTTTGAAAAACTTTTGATTTCTATTCAACGTTAAAAGGAACGGCTGAATAAAATATATTCAAATGTATTAAGTTATTTCTTATATTAACAACCTGAGAATTAAAATTCGAATGGAACTCTTCGAAATATATGAAATTAAACAATTTGTTGATAAATCGAATATATTTTGCTTAAAATAACATACTAAAGATATATTTTCTAAATATGGAATTGAAATCTAACACACGAATAATTTCATTTCAGAATTTTTATCAATCACTTCTCTTTTTCTCAACCTTAAAAACTTGATATTAATTTTGCGATTATATTTAGATAATGTTGCTAATTAATGTAGGTCTCATAAAAATCTGTTCATGCGTATTTAGGTAAATCGTAAATTTACTCAAGTCAAATTTATGACATCATTTGAGCTTTTTTTAGGGTCCAATAAATTTGACAAGATTAAACACGATTTATATCGACGAATAATTGAGGATTAATTGAGAAAATATATGAGAATTCAATGTTTAAATAATCTAAGTAATGTTTCTTGAAGATTTAAATTGTCTAATTGCTTATTATTTATACTATCAAATTCTTTAATTTATTGTAGAGTTTGCTTCTGACAGTAAGATAATCATTCTCCTGAAGTTAACGATAATGAACGATGACATATATTTCCATCCCCGGAAGTGATGGTGGAAACCCCATAATTCTATTTGATACCGAAGTCTTCACATTTCTAGGAGTAGGCTTCCATTTTACTGATACCTTTTATCATGGATTTGACATATGTACATTCTTAAACTGAAATTTTATTTACTTCTTTTTATTGTAAACGTCAATTAGCTCATAAACTGGATGCTTGATATTTATGATCATGAAAGATTAATCAAATTACGATTCAATTTAACTTATTCCGTGTGTTTTTAACAAATACATTGTCAAGACGAATAGAATTTTCTAGTTATTTTCCTAATTTCTAATTTTTAATATATTTATATTGTTGTTTTACTGTCAGATACGTCTGCTCATGTATTAAATATAGTTTCTTTATCAAATTCCTAAGATAATCTGTATCTTCTTTGATTTTTGAGTCGTTGAGATGTTACTGAAACATAATGTCGATTAGTTATCGTACACTTTTACTTAAGAGTATTTTGTATGATTAATAACCAGTTGTTAATCCATTTATAACATGCAATGTCACGGAAGTGAAATAAATATAGTCATCAAAGATATAAACATTATCGAATCAACATCTTATGCGTTCCATGATTTTCATTTTTAAATGTTCCCATAAACCGATACACTAAGGACGATGTTCAATTTTCCTCTAAAATGTGATTACCTATTAATTTGCAGAGGTTTTCGAATATACCTGATTCAAACGGGTCCATCGATCTCAATAAATTTACTCGGTAACTCTAAATCTTCGAATAATCAGATAAAATAAAGAACTTTTGCTATTTCAGCTGAGCGATTCGGTAAGGCTTTCACCTCAACCTATTTATAGAAATGGTCCACGTAAACGATTATATAAAGATTACCATTATGACTAGATGGTAATGGTCGAATAAAATCAACCAACAACAGCGCATAAGATTTATTGGACTACATAGGAACCATTAAACTAGATGTCTGAAATTTTTCGATTTTGAATTTTGATCATTCACGATAATTAAATTACTGATAAAATTTTCAAACATTATTGTCTATTTCGGGTCAATGTCAGTGATTTTTGTAAAATTTCAGCATTTATTTATTACCATGTTTCATGAGAGTTCATCATTAACTAGAGATAGAATAGAGTTAATCATGACTTGAGGTACAACTGGATTTAGTTTATTTTTTTTGATAATATAGTGTAATTATTCAACGGATGTTAATTCCTTACATTAAAATGTTTCAGATTTTAATGGATTTTCTTGAATATCTGAAGGTCGATTTTTGTGATTTAGAACTTCCCTAATTTTTTTTTATTTTTTTACTTCAGTGAAGTCTTTATTAGGAATAAATTCGACTTTAATAATTGCCTCGATAATTTGAAAAATGTCATTTATTTAGACCCTTTTATATTTTCTATTACTTAACCATACTTCTCATACTCGAATATCCATCCTATTCTCCTCCTAAGATCTCTAATCTGCTTGATACGAGCAGCTGGGTTGTGATCCATGATAAATAGATAATTCTGACTAGGTTGATATTGTCTGAATTTTCGGCATATTCGCAGTAAAGCAAACGTACCATGCTAGCAGTAGCGTCGCTCTAATGAGACGAATTAAGTCTTTAGCTTACAAACCTAACGGGAGCGAGCATTTCCTCAAAATATTTTGACAAACACGCCTAAAATGCATTGTCTAAAGCGTTCCACGTAAGATAAAATTTTTTATGAAGTAAGGGTTATTAATTGATGACATTCTCAGAAGAACAGAAAAAAGATGTTCGATTGGCGTCTAGATTATTTTGACCATCACAAATCTTGATCTTTTGATAATATTTTGATAAGTTGTGCAGTTATGTCTGCATGATTTGTGACTTATATCGAATAAAAATTGTAGATACAGATTGGATATCTCTATTATGATGGATTTGATCGGGTCCTTCAATAGACAAATGGCCTTTACGTAGCTGAGATCAGAAGAGATTTCCTTTTTCAAAATTATAAATCCTATATATTCAAAGGATTTGACATTAAAGAGCCATTATATTTAAAGCAAGCCATTCTTCATTTATTATGGTCAGTGGGAAATATCCTTTTTATGTTGTTATTTAAGATGAAGGTGGAAGTTTTATATTGTCAGAAAACTCACTTAAGTATTTCGATTCACGGAATAAACAAAAATGACGCTTTAAAAAAACTACGAACGATACACAAACCAAACTATAGCATATTAAATTCGAACATACTCACTTATGGGTATAGATTAAACGCCTTAATTTCTTTTATTTTCATATTCATTATCTTTTTGCTAATCCAATACCATATTATGAATCCCGTATCTAAAGGTTATTCACGCATTGTAGTTTGTTAATATACTTGCCTGGGCTGCAGCGAATCTTGATATTTATTCATGACCTTGCTTAATTCCAGAATTCAAAACATATCGATTTGTTCGGTCTTTTTGGATTGACAATGGATGAACACTGTTTGACTGTTTATTGCTTTTATGATTCAACTTTTCCACCTTTATTTTGATTTTTGAACTTAAAGAAGAGTCGATGAGTTCTTGAGCATTGATGAATGGCATCATTAATGGTGATTCTATGTTTAAAAAGTTTTGTGAATCCATAATTATCACATTGAGAAAACAACTTCGTTGAAGGTTTCGACGATAGATAGAATTGTATGATTATTTTTAAATATATATAGGAATTAACTTTGACTTTTTAGTTTTTGTTATCTTTATATCAGCATGATAAATGTCGATAATTAAACCATTTCTGGTCATTAAGTAACGTATTAATATCATTCCGCTATTTATTCCATTATTAACAGTTACATTCATTTTGTATCGGCCACCTGACCATTTGATATGGAAGATGACATCTCAAATTATATTTATCAGACTACAGTGAAATTGAGCATATTTGCATGTGTTAACCTGATTTCATGCATTTCTAGCAGATAGTTATGATTCATAATTTATACGCATGATCGATCCTGTGTTCTACTAAAACTTGACTTTAAGCTTATCTTCAACAGAAACGTCTTCTATTAATAGCTGAGCACTGAGGTAATTTAGAGAAGACGAGTAAAATTTTGGGAGATAATTTTAAGTTATTTCTTACGTATTGAGAACTTTAAAAGTTAAAGTTCCCTCTCTTGTTGCAGATGACTTAAATAATCAATCCTGGACAATCATTAAGGGAGTGACCTTTAACTACACATTTACAGCATGATCTCTGTGCATCAGTATTATGTCTTCTGTAAAGATCCAATCAACTGAAACATAGCTATAAAATAGAAAGTTAATCCTCCAAAGTATTCTAGGTTGCCTTCTGCTTCAGTCTAAAAGGTTCAAATTCATAAAGTTGAGTGTAACTGATCTTGTATGAACCTTGTTCAAACTAACGAATCTGTACCTTAGAACTGCGTTCAGGAAGAGGCATATCTCCAAAATTTTGAGATGATTAGCTGCAGCCGAAGGAATCGATTGAAGGATGCTCTTCCTGTCAAGGAAACTACTTCCTGCATTCCCTCAATGATTTCATACTCGTTGTTAGGAGTTTCATTTTTCCCTTGTAATTTCGCAGATTTTTTGTGGTGATGTAGATATCTTTGTCGAAAATGATTAGATATGCTTACAAGGGTTTTCATTTATTCCTAGTTTCTTTGAAATCCAATCCCTGGTATGAGTGAGCTACTATCTCTCTCTGCGGTGTCTTTTAAGCAGGTGACGAGTATAGCTCCAAAAGATCATCGTAGAAGTTGGCAGGTAAGAAAGAAGCTTGAGGCTAGAAGTCCATCAATTCGCAATTGGGATTGTATCAAAACATGAGATCCGCTTCCTTACATCTGAAAAATGTAATTTTGGGAATTGTTCCTGTTTGCATAAGCTTGTAGTCTCTACTAACATTAAACGTTTGCTATTGGCATCGAGACAATTTATCTTGTTAGTTAACGATTATTAATTATTCTATAATTATATATCAGATTTAAATTTAACGAAAATAAAAGTGAATCGTTATTAGTTATAAGATTTAGTTTAATAACAACTGAGCTTACTTATGACGTACCTCTCATTGGATAAGATTTAATAAAGGATCAAAATCTTTACAAATTATGAAAAATTAATCAATTGTTATTGAGGAAAATTTAAAAATAACATCGATGATAAGCGATATATACTTCAATTTCAACTTTCCATTTAAATGAAATAATTTTTTCTTTGAGCAATGGCAGAAAAAAGTTACGATAAGCCACTTCTCATATATTTAAAATAAAAAAATGTTTTTATAATAAGATTATTTGTGTCTTTACCAATGTATAAATCTTTTGTGAATTAATATTTTTCATTCACAATATAAATCTAGATATATTCATATATTCAAATAATCTGTTGAATTATTTTATGTTTTGACTATATCCATGATTTTTATTGCACTGTATATAAAATATTGTCTGAAAATTTATCTTATTGAGAAGTATCTAATGAGTTTGCGACATAAATGTACTTTTAAACGTGAGATTATAAAATAATCTCTTCGAATGTTTCATTTTATTTATTTGTTCTTTATTCTTCACTGAAACTTAAAATTTATGTTTTTTTAATCTACTATTTGTTGAAATTGTCCATATATTTTTTCGTTATAGCACATCAAAAGCAGCTTAAATAAATAGAACAAATGAAATTTAGATTTCATTCAAATAAAAACTGAGAAATACCTTTTAATAAGTCATATTTTAATAAATTAGACCATTAAAGCTCAGTTTAATATAAATAAATTGTCATAGATCATTGACTTCCATATATACATGTTTTTAGCATGATTTTAATTGAACTTTTTTATGTGAAGTATTTTATCCATGAATTGTACAACGAATAACTTATGATTTTATTATTTTTTATTGATGAACAATTAATAAAAATTGAAATTTTCTATACACTCACCGAAAATATCAAAAATAGTAAAATGGATAATTTAGCTTCTCCACATAAAATTATCATTCGTCATGCTTACAAAATATCGATTTTATTAAACTTTTTCAATTTAACGAGTTGTTAAATTTTTAATTATTTTGAAGTCGTTTTATGTCTTATCTGTGTAATCGTATAAAAACACGGTTATATTCATAAATATATAAGTATGTTATATGATCTCAGATTAAATACGTAGTAAGCTACAGAAAATTTATCATTTATAATGGTTAATGGTCGCAAAGAAAATAAGTGCAAAATTTAACCTTTAAAACGTAGAGTAAATCAAATATGAATGATAAAATTTAAATTTGATGCATTCATGATTTAAAAGGTGTTGTGGGGAAATTTTTGACATCAACTGTTGTTCACAAAACATCATTGAATACAAAAATTAAAAAGGGAATTTCAATTAAAATTGAATAAATATCGTGTTGATAAATCCTTGTTTTTACTCCACTTTTCAAACACAAATATAAAAAGATATTATTTAATCTGTTTTAAAAGCTTATATTCGTAATTGTGCAAAGACACATGTAAAACTCACATTAAAATCAGCTGATTGAAAAAAATATTGAAAATATCAATATATTTATCAACAAGATAAAAAATAAATGAAAACTTCGAATAAAAACAATGAATATTAAAAAATTTCTGATATTATTTCTCAAATAAAAGACATTTGTAAAATGTTTGATCATTTATTATGCAACCATTATTAAATGATATCGATCATGTATATAAAATTGAAAAATTATTTTATCATCATTGTATACTTCTTATCTCCTAATTAGATAAAAGGACATTAAAATTCAATGCTTCTGTTCTTGTAAAGGTGCAGAAGGTATCTAAAAATCTGAACAGGAGAAACATAGTATTTGGTTAACCTAATAGCGTAAAATAGACATAAACATATATTCTTAAAGAGTTCTGATAGGTTATTTTCATCAATGCATTTCAAAAAATCATCCTTTTAAATGATAAACAAAATTTGCGTTAATTTAGATATAATCTATAAGCAGTTGTAACGATGAATTATATGATAAATTAATATGAAACTTTTTAGTTTTATATCAACCGAAACTAAAAAAAGATAATTAATCCAATAAAATTAAACTTAAAATATTTCATGGAAAGATATCAATCTTATTTTCTTTATGTACAGAAAAGATTAAATCACGTCAAATCTGAATATAACAAGATATTTTAAAAATTAAAATAATAGTGTTGAGCTTATTAAATGAACACCTTTACATAAAAATAAAATAATATTTAAAAAAATAAAAATCTTGAGCTTGACTCATTACGATATTTTATTGAGGAAAAAATAATATAGATTTCATTGGATAAAAATATGATAAACTTTACTTTGGGATACAAGTTTAATATAAAGTCCTCAATGTTTTCATAAAATAAAATTTTTGATAAAAGTTATATTTTATTTGAAAAAATGTTCAACCATTAATAATGACAGAATTTAGTTTTATTATTAAAAACGTTTTTCATTTTGTAACAATTAAATTTAGATTAATATTCACTGGAGATACATTTATTCATTTGACCATTAAAAATGAACTTATTAATAAGATGAGAATTTTCAATTTTTAAAAATGTTTATTTGAGAAGATATATAACACATTTTCTTCAGTCTTGTATTAATGTTGATTTTAAGTCATTTGTCATGACAACATAGTAAATTAGCGTTAAATGTTCAGGTTAAAAATTTATGAATAGAAATAAATTAAAGCTCTTTCATATGTTAGAAAGAATAATTTTTGGTTTGAAAGTATGTGATATATGAAGGATAATTTTTCGAGTTAATTTGGTTAAGAAAATTAAAAAAATGTTATGAATTTAGTTTTGTAACAAGTCGATTTAAGCATTGAGAAGGTTTTTTTTATAGTGTTAATTATATGATAGTTGTATAATCAGGAGTATGAGGAAGCTATTTTTTCATCATGGAAAACAGAAAGTCAGTGAAAATTAAGATATAGAAAAGATTTTAATCTTGCCAACTTCAGACTATTAAACTAGGGTTAATTTCCATCAAACCATGTAATAGTTGGCATATGCAGAATTCTTATTTATCGAAAAATTCATAATAATTTCAGGGTAGAGATATCAACACAGTTTTACTGATATATTTACGTTTACTTACCTCACATACATAAAATGTTAATTTTTTGTGAGTTACAATGGTTGAAATCCTCTTTATTTACCGAAGATTATAAATCTAATCATTACTGCGCGTGTAATTTATAAGTCATTCTACATTCCACTCTTCCTCTAAAGTTAGCCATGACTCTCTTTGCTTTCTTCATAGACTTTTGTTGACCTTTTGATCATTAGTTTTCTGCTGTAGGTGGACTTTCGTGGTTTCCTTTTTGCTTTTTCGCCCTGAAAGAGAATATTAGAGAACTCTCTTTACATGATCAAGATATATGACTGTAAATAATATAGTTTAGACGTTCTTCCTAAGGTTTAACAGAAACAAACGTCGAACCCATAACTTAACTGAATTTTCTCAGTGTTTTGATGATAAACCTTATCACAGGGAGAATAAAAGAATTTTTAAAAATTATTTTTGAGCTGCAGTATGTTTATGTTAAGTTTTATTTGCAGGCAAAGAAACATTTCCAATCTCTACATTTTTCATAATTTGTAGAGGTTTTGAACCATAGATATGAAATTTGAAAGTTTCGGCATTCTTAAAATTTGACATGGTAACTGGATCATTGATATCTTTGCCAGAGGTTTACACGCAATGACCACAACAGAAAGAATTATTTTTCGCTCGTTGTGTTGAACCATCAACTGATTGTAGACTATTCGTTTTAATAGTTAAAGCCATCATATGAATATTGTCAAAATGTTTCTCAAGGTGTCCTGTTCGACCTTTCTGCCTGCCCCTTTACAATTTGTGAAATGAGTACTTCTTGTTTTTTTTAATTACTAGAGTGAGGCAATGATTATTCACTTTAATCGACTATAACTGAGTGCCTTGTTAAGCATGTATTTGACTCAAGACACCGAATCTCTGAACTATGATTTTCATAATAAATTTTGCAGCTTCTTTATATAGTTTCTGATATAATAGTCTTCGTCTAAAACCCATTCTATGAATTCTTCAGTTGCATTGATAATGTATTTATTATCGTTCAATATAGTGTTGAGAAATATTTTTAAATCTATACGTCATCTTGAAAACCTCTAACGGCATTCAAATGCTATCAGATCCGCTCGAGGAGTGTAGATCTTAAACTTATTAAAATTACATATTTCTCATTTACCGATCAAATTGGAAATGTCTTTTTCATGTTTTTCAGTCTAATCGAGTTCTCAAGTAGTCATATGTTTTATCTTTACTGGAATTCAACAGTATATCACAGTGAACTTATGCAAAAATTTAGAATTACATTGTGTTATGCACGATTAGAAAACTTCTATTTCGTCAATAATAACATAGAAAGAATTAAACAAGCTCAAATGTTCCAATCGAATATCTATAATTAGTTTTTATCCATTCTCGAATGATTTTTAGGATGGAGTCTTCCTATTGTTGCTCCTTTATATTTGCAAAAGGATCGACATCAGTTGTTGTTAACGAACATTAATCTTCATCAGCGAAAATATTTTTATATCCAGGAATAAATATAATTTCATAATCACTGTCTTCAACTTCTACAGCAATCTCGTCCTTCTACCTTTTACGTAATTGGAAGATTTTCTAAAAGGTTATAGGATTGTGATCGTTTAATAAGTTAATTTTTTTATATTTCAGATCGCCCCTAAACTTTCGGGTTTCCCAGACTATTCCACCTATTTTTCTATCAATTGTCGAGTAATTTCCCTGAGCTCTGCTTAAAAACTGGCTAGTAAACATAGTTGAAACGTCAATGCCATCAATATTTTGGCATAGACGGGCACTCTCTGCTTTATCAGAGGCGTCTGTTGAGAGTTTAAATGATATTAGTATGTTCTGAATTCCATGTGAGGGTAAATTTCTCATCAAATTTATACGTTTTGTAAATGATTCATTTCATATCGCATCCAAATTATACAGAATAGCTCTTCTCGAGAGTTTATATGATAGTTCTGCGATGTGAGCGAAATTCTAGATAAAGGATGATATGATAACTGTGCCTAAAAAGGATGACAATTTTTTGATATCATTAGGTATAGTCAAGTTTTTAATAGCTTCCACGTCTAACTTATTCGGTCTCATCGAGTTTTCAGAAATTTTAAATCATAAGATATTTCATGAAGACAAAATAGACATTCATCTTTTTCAAATTAATATTATATTTTTGAAATTTTTAAAGACTTGTTCAAGAACATGACTGTGTTCTTCGAGTAAATCAGCATAAATTTAGACTTCATCCAAATAGCATAAACAAACATTATCTCCATGCATCATTTTGTACATTATCATCTGAAATGTTGCTGTTGGCGTTTGTGAGGCCAAACGATATGACGTTGAAATTAATCTTTGGCATACCAAGTCTAGTGTAAAAGCCTTCTTAAGCATTGAACTTTCATCGAAGCGCACATGCCAGTAAACCAATTTAAATTTTACGGTTAAAAAATAAATCTAATTTTAGCAACAAGTAAAAGAATAAACTCGTTCTAATAGTTCCACTATTCATTGTTGTGTTATCTACACAGAATCGTTTACGTAAAGCTTTTTTTACGAAAATAGCTGGAGATAACCAAGAGCTTTCGCTATGACTTATTATTATCGCAGCTAAAATTTGGTCCAGCTGTTTATTCATTTCGTCTTTAAAGTTGATAGAAATAGGATATTTAATTTTTGTTTCAATGTGGTGTTTAACCACTTCCGTAAATATAATATCCGTTAGAGAAAGAGAATACAAGAGAGTTTAAGGTCAGTATGTTGATTAATATGTTCCTGATCTAAATTAGTAAGTGATTAAGGTTAATGTGAATCTTAAATTCATGGCATCAGTAAATGGAAACGGAAGTATATTTGTCTCTAATTCAATTCAATTTTGATGTTTAAACTACTTTAAGAAATCTCTGCTAATTATCATATTTTACGTCAGATTGTCGATGATATTTAAAGTCTAATGAAAAGAGTTAATTACAATCATGAAATTAGCTGTACTTGTTCATGTTAGTCAGTCGAATCTCAATTCGTTAAATTTAATGTAATTTTTAAGGGTCGTTTTTCCATATCTGAAGAACATCGAGTTTTAATGAAACATAGTATCGTTCCTGTGTCAACGAAGCAGATGGTTTTAAAGTAAACTAAAGAATTTTAAAAGTGAATCATCAATTATTGTCACAAAAATCGGTAGCTCCGAAATAATATTCATGAGAATAAATATTAAAATTTTTTATCATTTTATTTTGCATTCGAACGATGAGGACATTTTCTATTGCATTTTTCACAAGCTACTCATACATTAAAGATTTTTAGTCGAGTGATTATATCTCTGATATATTTTGTATTTTTTATCCTGGCTTTGTTTTATTCACTTAAGAATAAGGCCATTTCGAACTTTTTTGTGATCTCGCCTTTTCAGACTATAATGATTTTGTGTGAGTACATTTAGTTTTTCCTGTCCTTCTGTAACAACGTAACATGTTAGTTTGTTTTTCGAAACTTGTCAGGATTTGAACTTAGAGATACTCTCGTCATTTCAATCACCTGACCTAAGAAAATGGAATAAAATTGCCATAAAACAGACGAAACTACTTTTGGGGTTGATTTAAAGAGATCTTGTTTCAGAAGTAATCGTCGTCGCAGAAAAGGTCAGTAGTGCTGACTTCAGGAGTTAACTTATCCGTGAGATAATATCTTCTGATTATTTTAGCAAAAATTATGCCTCTTCGATGTTTCAGAATGATGGAGAAGGACAGTCTAGGAAAACTAACGGTTTCAAGAATTCAATTAATTTTTCATATTTTCCTTCAGATGGGTTATCTCTAAACAGGCCAAACTTTTTTTATCTCCAAAACTCATTATTTTAACAGAGCTGAAATAATCGCAATTAGTTTTTCTTCATTTTATCCGTTTTCTACCCATTAGGTCGAAATAAATCATCCAGTCGTCCCTGTTAGTTTCGTCACCCAGAAAATTAGATTTGAATTATTCAATTATCTCACTGCTGTAACAAAATAATAGCGTATTAATCTATCTACAACTGCGCAGGTTATTATGTCATACATAATTAAGGCTTTAAAATAGATATATAATCATGTTTTAAACATGATGACAAAGTTCAACACAAAATATCAAAAAGTAAAATTCTCTTATCGTTTTCAAAGGTTTAAAAGAATTCAGACTCATACTTTTTGTACAAGCGAAGTCTGCACGTACGTTTTATCAATTCCTCAATAAATTAGGCGATATTATACTGTTAGAAAATATAAAAAACATTTATCCTTATTAATTTTTACGATTTTATAATGTTTATTCAATTCTTAAGGTTCTAAAATTCATTAAAATTTATTGATATACTTGAAGACTTATATGCTTACAACTGCCAAGACAAAGAACATTGAAGCATATATAATCTTGAATTGCTGAAGTTAGAATCATTTAAAGTTTTATCTTTATTGAAAGATCAAGGAGTAATATTTTCATAAATATGAGACGATAAATTCAGTACATAAGATGTTGCAGCTGTAACCATTGAAGGAGATTTAATTGATCAAAAAAATATAAAAACAAAAAATATTTTGACTTGATAGTTGAATTAGATAGTAATAATAATTTTAAAAAAATGGGAAAAATTGAAAAAAGAAATTTTTAGTGATGTGATCATTATGTTGAGGTGTAGTGACTTTTAGAATAAGTTAATTTTGAAAATAAATTGTATCATTTATGAGATTCCATAGACTCTCTAAAATTAAATGAATATGCAAATATTCATATATTTAAAATGAATAACAAAACTAGATGGTATATATTCATCTAGGCAAATAGATGACTATGAGATAGTATTAAGTTAAAAACTATCTAATTGTAAAATATTGATAAGGATACAGCTACCAAATACAGGATTTCATTCATTTTCGTCAAATTTTTTATTCATAATTTTAATACCTATTTATTTTATGAACAAAAAAAGTTAACAGCAGAAGAACGGAATCAAATAATAGTAAAATACAACGAAGGAAAAACGGCATCCGAGATAGCAGAATGGTTTAATTTTAAAAGAACAACAG
>JALDNG010002284.1:0-45413 GCA_024349245.1 Neodontobutis hainanensis | reverse complement strand
AAACTTTTTTGTCCTTTTTTTTTTTGACAAATCAGCTAAATCAAACTTAACAAGCTACTAACACATTCAATATTTTTCAGATTTTTTCACACCATAAAACCACCACCAGACACCACACCATAAAACCACCACAAAACCACCACCAGACAACACTCACTAACACAACTTATTTTAAAATGTAACAAAAACTTGATAAAAAAAATTTATACTTAACCCAGGTTTTCAGTGACACAAACCTCAAAAGAAAGAGAGAGGGCATCAGATCTTAAAGAGAGAAATCAGCAGAAGGAGGAGAGAGAGGGGAGAGAGGAGGGGCAGGAGGGGAGGCTAGTTAAAGCTCAGCTTAGAGACCTTAGCAGGAGGAGAAGAGGCAGGAGAGCAGGATAAGGAGCTGGAGCCACGCTTACGGCTCCTTTTAGAAAAACTAGAGAGACCAGAGGAGTGAGGGAGGAGAGAGGGGGAGGAGGAGGAGCTAGATCCAGAGCTGGAGTCAGAATCAGAGCCATTAGCAGGAGGAGAGACGGCAGGGGATGAGGGTGGAGAGGGGAGGAGCAGGGGAGGAGAGCTGCAGGTCGAGGAGTTAGAGCTCAAGTTAGGACTCTTAGCAGAAGGCAGATAAAAGAAAGTGGAGCAAGGAGGGAGCAGGAGGAGAAGAGCAGGGGAGGAGGAGCTGCAGCTAAGGGTGAGGATCCTATTATGAGACTTAGGGGTCGAGTGGGGCGAGGGGATACAGAGGGGTAGAAGGGGAGGAGGAGCGAGAGGAGGAACTAGAGTCAGAACCAGAGCCACAGAAAGAGGAAGAGCAGGAGCTTGAAGAGGAGGAGAGGGTGTCAGAAACCTTAGCCTCAGGTGGAGAGATCCTGCGCAGGATCAGGAGTGGGCTGCCAGGTCTGGTGGGGTTTGGAGCCAGGACACAGGTCCAGCTGAAGCCCTGTGTCTCCTGTGGAGAAACAGACATTAAAGCACTGTTAGAGGGCCTTGTGGAGGAGGCAGGTGTAGATGTAACAGTGGGTGTGGAGTGTGTGAGCAGCCTGCGCAGGAGGAGCACATCAGGACACCCGGGCTTCGTCGTCCAGGAGACGCGCTGGGCCATTTTGTGAAGATCTGAAAAGAGTTAAAATTCAGTTAAAATACTGCTGCATGTCATAGTTACACAAGTATTATTTTCAAATACGACACATATTGGTGTAATGCTCCATAAATATCCTTTTTATGTCAAAGTGTTAAACTAGTGTCACTGGTTTAAGTCAATCATGTGAATTCTTTATAGTGACAAACTCTGACAGGTTTTAACAGATAAAAGGTGCAATAGACACATTATTGACACAATCTCTTTCATAGTCACAAGGTTTACATTGAAATGCAACAAATCTAAAGTTACAGTAGAACACAAATGGTGTTACTTTAAAGAGGTTATATTTAAGTGCTTTTTGTATTTCAGATGGTTATAGTCTGTTTCAGTTCTTACTTTATTGTTTCATGTCTATATGACTTGTACAGCACTTAAGCACACAGCTGAGCTTGTTTTAAAAATGCTTTGGAATTAAAGTTTGACTTTCACTTATTATTGCTTTCCACGCCTGGACAGATGGGCTAGCCTAAACAATGTATTATTTTGTTACCGTTTTAATTTGAATAAAGAACAGAAACTATGTCTACTAAGTGTATAAGACTTTATGAATATACCCAGTTACATTAAAAGCTCAAATACAAACACAGTGTAGGTCTAAACATAACCTCTTGGCCTAAGCACAGTGGTCTTTACTTGTACATATCAATTATTTACCAAACAAATCAACTATTTTTACTCATCATCACCAGTGTTGCTTTGAAATTGATACTTCTGTATTGTAGTCCTATCAAATAGCCTAACTAATCGTTGAGCAGATAAAGCGACACATTTTCTAGTAAATTTACTATAAAACATACCGTAATCCTGATAAATGCTCATTTTGCTTAAAAGTATTGGTCGCTATGTTGGGCCGTGTAGTAGTAATGATAAAGCCCATTGAAAATAACGTGAAAATGTAAAATTATTAAGTCTCACCTTTTTTTCTCAAAACGGTCTCGTAGTCCTGGTCAGTGGGTGCTCAGTAGATGTTTTAGTAGAAAAAGTCCGGAGTTGAAGTCTCTTTTTCGAAGAAATCGTCGAGTAAAACTCAAAATGTGCGTTATTTTCTCACAGCCAAGTTTGCAAATTTGCAATGACGCTTTTTCGCTCGAACAGATGAACTTAGCAACCAGCACCTGTAGCCTACGTGCTTACGTCAGCACGTGCGCCACTGTGTTTCAACTGGTTCTTTATATCAAGTATTTAATATATGAATTAATAATAACATGGCCATAGTGTAAAGTGTTGAAACAGACTATGTTCTATTATTCTGTCTTTTGTCTTAACCTTGTTACAGCAGCGCCGAGATCCCAAACTGGCAGATGGCTTGCCAGTTCACCAGCCACAACCACCAGAGGCATTTAGGGCTTTCCACTTTTAAAAGTGACAGATCACTTGGCTTTCTATTTTTAAAGTGGTCTGCCACTTTTGATGGTTTATGATGACAGACGGCCATGGTTCTAGCCTCTACAAAAACAGTCCGACCGTCCGGCCACTTTTGTTAAAACGGCTGCTCGGACTTTGGCCACGTATCTTAATGTATATGTGACTTTACTCAACAGGTCAGAGAAAAATAGCCTATTTATATTATTAAAAATGCACACACATGATTGAAATAGAAACGGCGTTTTGACAGCTGTAAGATATGTTTGTGAACATATGATCGAAGCCGTAAATCGTTAATTATGTGCTCATCTATACAAACTATGTGTTTGGTACATTACTGTTAGCCTAGCCACTTAGCCAGACCGGAAATCGAGTTCAGAGTGATTTTTGGACTTAGAACGCAAATGACCACTAATTATTTGTCCTTCATGTTAATATATTAATTTGTACGTTTTTATACAATGTGCTATTCACGTTTTAGGAGAAATAAAGAAGTGAATAACATGATTCTATTGTAGTCTCGTTTTAATGCCACCTCCTTTTGGATGCCATTTTAATCAGAGGTCAGGTCACTTTCTAAAAGACAATGTTTAAATACAATGGCTTCTTATATTTTATTCTTATAAGTATGCAGTTTTATAATATAAATCTTTCAATGGCATAGTATTACACACATTGTGCTCTACTTGGTTCAAACACTACTCTATATTTACCAAAAGAGGGCGACAAAGACTTTATTTACTCCATGTATCAATGGTGTATGGGCTGTAGTCTGCAGACAGACCCCTTGACGAATTGGTCGTTCTGACAAGGCCAGTGCCTAAGGTTTAGATTTAAATATCTTACACTGTTAAAAAATAATTATAAACTCCTCATTGGTAAAAACTTTGATAATTTAACTGATATAAAGTAATACAACATAACATATTTCCAACAATTTGCAGCTAAACAACAAAAGGTGTTTTTAAAAAATAAAGGTTTTAAAAGTGGCACTTGGCTTGCCACTTTTAAAAGTGGCCGGCTAAAAAAGCTCTCTTTGTTTGTTGTGGCCTGTGCCAAGTGTTTGGTCACTATTAAGTATTAGTGTATAGTGTAAGATAATGAAATTGCCATCATTACTGCATCCTAATGTAAACCTACAGCAATGGCTTTATCTAAACTGTTGGACTGCCCTCACCTTGAACAACAAAATGAAACCTCCACATGACTACTTTTGGAAACCCAATTTTCTCTGAAAGCAGCATTGTTTGTTTTGATTAGGGTGTGATGGATTCAGATAATGTGATGTAGAATGTAGCCACATACAAGATACAACTCAATCCGAGTAAAGATTTATTTATTTGTATTATATATTTTGACATAAACACACACACACACACACACACACACACACACACACACACACACACACACACACACACACACACACTTCCATCTCCACTTGGGGCACAAAGCGGCCCACAAAACCCAGGATGTGGTGGGGAGCTATAGATGCCCTGGAGTTCTCCCCACTTTCCTTTGCCAATACAACCTGGAAAAAAAATCTTTGTCACAGACTTCTTTTTAAATACTCACAATCTGAGATTTAAAATAATAAATAGCTTCACAAATATATAATGAAACGTTTGTATCTCCTGGGAAGGACTTGTAGAGGTTTCCACATTTTCCACATGTACTAATTGTATACATCTGCTGTAATTGCTTTTGGAAATCTGGTCCAGTTTTATTAAAGATCTATTACACCTTCAAATACATTTGTACATAAGTGTTAATTTAGTTTGTTTGCACAATTATTAGTAGTAGTGTTAGTAATTGTTTGGCCTTCTCCTGCTCTCAGACGACAGTCCCAGGCTTACCAGTATGTGTCACTGGGAGGAGTGGTATGCTTTAGGATCCATTCTGCTTCATGGCGATATATGCCAAAATGATTTCTCAGCCACTGAATTATGACCTGTAATAAAAAATATATTGCTACACAAGTGCAACAACCCAACCAAATTGTAAAAAATCATCAGAAATTATCTTACTTCTGGCAAAATAACCTCTGCCACATACTCTTCTTTCTTTAGGGCATCCATGTCTTTACCAACCAGCTTGTGAATCCTGCCTAAAAGCTGTTCAGTCTAAAAGTGAAAAATATACATTTGACTTTTATGTTAAACTCAAGTGTGTTTTATGCAATTTTGAAGGCTTACCTTTGTGTCCTCAAACACTGTCAGGTGGGCAGAATAGTTTATTCTAAGGAAGTCTGCACAATGGGTTTTTGAATATGTATATTCTCCCTGACTGAATGCACCCAGACTGAAGATCTTGTTCCAGTGCCTATATTAATAACAGTTTATGCACATTTTAGTTTATGTACTAAATTGTATCAATGTCTTTCTATAAACGTATACCTGGATTTGTTGGTCAGACATTATTGTGTCAACATCAGCTGACTCCATTAAGTCTTTCATCCTGCAAATGCTTAAAGTACATTAGTGCATGCCATTAAGTACAAATAAAGCGGTCTTTGTTTGGGGGATGCTATTTGAGAAGAACAGAAAAGGTTAGAGGGATTGTTTTGTAGATTTATCTATAAGAAAGGGTGCCCATAAAGGAGCTTGTTGTCTTGTATGATGAAGTCTGTAGTAACAATAGTATTTCAAAGTGGTAAGACATGTATGAGAGGTAAATGAGCAATTTGGTATTAATTTGATTCAGCTTAAAAAAATTGTGAGGACATTAATATTTGTGGTCAGGAGTCAGGAGTGAAGTGATGAGTTGAAGAGGTACGGACTAGCAGGTCAAATTGTGTATAGAAGAGTGTAAGGTGTGCTGGTTAAAAATGAAAAAGGAAAGTGTTTACATGATTTTAGGAGACCAGAGGATTATGCCAAGTCTGTTTATTCATGATTATGATGATTTTTAATCAATATAGGAAGAGCTGATGCTGTTTCTTAAATTCAGAGGACAGACATTATGGTGGACTTTTACAGGTTTTATAGGTGAATACATAGATAATGGAATGCAGACAGCACATTTTTAAGACAGAGGGAGTATTAATGGAGGGAAATAATGAGGACATAAAATGCACTCATGCAAGAGAAGAGGATAGAGGTTTACAGAAATTGATAAGAAGAGCTTAAGAGACACAAACATTTTGTTTATAAAGGGTGCATAGCATACTTACATATTTGGATCAAGTGTCTGATGACAGCCACAAAAAAATTTTTTTGGACCAGTCTCCTGTACACCTGCACATGCAAAGTGTATCCATTTTGTGCAGTTTTCACATTTCAGCCATGAAAAATGTTTTGTTTCTCTGTGAAGTGCTCTGTTAACACATAAACATCATCATCATTTAACATTGTGTGTATGTTGGATATCAAATATGCAGATTGAAATTACAATTTAAACTACAAAAAACACAATAATAAAAAAAAACTAAATATACTTCACCTCAAAGTGCCCTTTTCACGCTGGAAAGTACAGACTCCTAATGACCAGGACAAGCATTCAGAGTTAGAGTCTTTTTTCTTTTTTTCTTTAAGAACTATTTTTCTTCTTCATCAGCCCTTTTTTATTTCAGCATCTGTCTTAGGAAAATCCTACATCACAGAGGGAAAATAGTTAATGTATGGTAACTTCTATTAAAAGAACAGAAACAAAAACACTTACCTCAATACTGAGGCCTTTGATCATTTGTGTAGCATGATATATTCGGAGGGCCCTACACTGTGTGAGTGTCAGAGCGTGATCAGAAACTTTGATGGTTCTTACCTCATTCTCAGCTGCCTGTTAGTTTAAAAATATAAATTATTTTCTGTAGAATACTTATTATACATTGAAACAAATAAAAAATACATTTATTTGTACATACAGAACACACAAAGATGCCACAGTTATCACTATCTCTCTGTCTCCACTGTTGAGGAACAGTTGTCTGCCATCCTGTAAGGCCTCCATGGTTTCTGAAAACATTACTGTAGTCATTTTGTTAAATGTCACATCTTTCTAGCAACCACGGTGATGTACACACACAATTGTATTAATAACACACCTCAGAAGAGCCATGTCTTCATTGCTGATTGTTGAGTGTGTTTTAATGAGTCATATACCCTTATTTCTTTTTTTGTGAAATCCAAAACCTACCAAATAAAAAACGTATTAATCAAGTTATTAATGAGTGCATGGTTTAAATGGGACCCATAATACATACCCACAGAACAAAGTGATTCCCTGTCTCCGATGTTTGGTGTCCTACTAGCCTTGGCAAAAATATTCTATCTGCAGTCTGAAAGTGTACAATTATATTAGCATAAAACACATACAGAACATTTAAAATAATGTATTGTTTACTTTCAAGAACTTCAACGTGGAATCTTGAACTTGATGATGTGTAAACCAGTCTCGGCTCCAAATAACAAAATCAAAATTTGCTAAACTTACAGACTTAGAAGAGGCAAAAAGATATTGATTAGGATGAATTATTAATTATTAACAAAAGATAATAGTTATTTCAACTGCACAATTCAATAATTTTACCTTTGTGCATGTCTTGGCTATCTGTGCCACTCTAAAATGAACTGCCTAGATAAAATACAATGTCAGGACAAAATTATTAAACACACAAGTATAGTGTTAGTATCAATACAAATATTTATAACAACTTTAGGTTGAACTTACATCATCAGTTAACCAAGGCATTCCCCGGGACACTCGATCCAGCAGATTTAAAGGACAAACACTTTTAATGTCTCTGATAGTAACTGGGAACTTTTTCCCAATTTTGGTAAAGGTGATGGTTTCGTTGCCCCCAGAAAGTATTGTTTTTAAGAGAGCCTACCAAAGGAAACAATTGCAATTACAAAAAAATATATATGTGTAATTTTATTAAAAATAGTACTGAGTAAATTACTATTTCACAAACCATGTCATCTTCAGTGGCAGAATAATTACTTAAGCTAAATGTCTCTGCTGATTCAGAAGAATGTTGTGATGAGACAAGAGCCTTAATGTCCTTGTTCTTTGCTAATAAGTTAAAGACAATTGTTTTGTTAAATGAATTTTTGTAAATAAATGCTGCAGATAATATAAACCTACCAGAAGATTCGAAAGTTACCATGGTCTCCCAAAACAAGTGGGATGGAAGACTGTTTTTCCACAGCAGTCATGAAGTGGCTGTTTATGGCAAAGTTATGAAGTTCCACTAAGACTCGTATTGTCTGTTTGAAGTGAATTTCATTCATCTGAGTAAGAGAGTATCTAATGGCAGCTAACTCTCGGTTGAATTGTTCGGCAACTGATGAATTTACATGTGCACGTAAGTCAGGACACAAGTTTAGACTCCTCATTTCTTCTTCTGGTCTTTTTGTTTTTCTGATGAAAACGATCATACAGTGCATATCGTTGCACTGTTTTTGTGACGGGGTGTGGAGTGATCCATGGGTTGGCATCAAGGGAGGGAGGCTGCAGTGATGAAAAGTTCAGATTTTTTACCCATGGCATTTCAACTTTAAGTTCTTTAGAAATTGCTTTGGCAATGTTCTCACTTGTGGGTATACACAGTCTACCATCGTTTGGCTGAAAAAAGAGTTGTTTACTTCGATTGTTCATGTGTCTAGCAACTTGGCCAGACACATCTGAAATAAAGCATGTAGGAAATGTCTTGAAACTTAAAAAAACGTCTACATGGTCCCTTGCAGATTCAGTCCAGTTCAAAAAGTTGATATAATACACCACTCCATGATGGCAGGAGAAATGCAATACACCACCTGAAAAGAAGAATTTTTATTTTTGGATAGAAATATATACAGCTTGTATTACCAAAATCTGGCTTCAAACTTACCTCCAGTTTTGTTGACCTTCATAAAGAGCTTTGGATAAATGTCCTTAAAGTTCACCAGCTCTTCTAATCTATTTATGAGGTCAGTGATGCTGCCTTCATCTGAGACCCCTAGAGCAAGACATGCCTCTTGTAGTTCTTCATTTCGAGGCTATATGAAGATTGGATTGCAGTTTATATATCTCAAGGCATGTTCCTTAACATTACTTAACTGTTAAACATTTACCTTTCTACTGTCAGTTCATCTTTAGTCATCAGCATGTCTTTGAAATGACCAGGTTTGATAACTCTTAAGACAGTTCTGACTATTTCAGCATCGCTCAACTGATCTTTAAACCCTTCTTCGATCTGACAACAAACATTGTTATAGCTTATTTCTGATCTCTTGGATTTTGAACTCTCTACGGTGGAGGTATGAGAGATCTCTGAGTGTCACAACTTTTTCATGTGTGGGATTTTCAGTTGAGTTGTTTTGTGCTCTAAACTGCGATTTAGGCTGTATTTTTACAGTGACTGCAGTACAGGCTGAGCAGCGACTGTGGGCATGTACTGTCAGATTCTTTTACTTAGCTCCTCATAACTAGTAAGCAGCTCCTGGATTTCTGTACTGTTTGCGCTCACAACTTAGTGGGGATCAGTCATTGTGTCTTCTGTTTCATTTTACTGTAAGTTATCATTAATCCGACTTTAAACAGTGTCATTGATCTGGGTGTCTGGGGACGGGGCTATTGGTACTAACAAATCACGACTTTGGATGAGCTCATTAATAACATCTTTGAGCTGTAGCAAATATGACATCCCCATGTCTTCAGACTCAAATAAAGTTTTACTGCACATAACATCACTGATGATGTCATCACTGATACTGGAAACAACTCTCCTCGTCCCTGACGTAAGACCTGGCTGGTCCCCTCCAGTAATGGGCCCCAGGGCTTTGGCAGTCTGGAACAGTTCATCCGGTGATAGGGTGAGCAGGGTTTTCTGGACGCTCCACATCAAGTTTCTCCTCTCACCATCAGCCATGGCTGTCTCCCTTTCACATAGTCACACACCGTCTCCCGCACGGGCCACCAAGAAACTGTAGCAGGTATTGGCCGGTGGACCCACTACAAAAAAAAGAACAAATGAGGCGGACCCACGATCAGTTCTTGTTCTCTTTGGCTGCATCTGCCGGTCTGACAGAGCAGCGCCAGAAGAGCACATGCCGTCTCACAAGGGCGCTGCCACCTTGTGGCAGAAAATGGTACTGCACCACATCACATTTTCACATTGAATCCACATCAATGATGAAACCACACAATAATGAAATTAAAACAATGTGACACACATTGCTGTGTGTCACATAGACATAGATGTGTGAAAAACAGAGCACGAGCCACTGTTTCATTAAGTCTAAAACAGACACAAATGCTGACTTGGATTCTGGTAAAGTTTCAATTCTGGTTTTACTGGATCTCACTGCCGTGTCAAATGAGTTTGACGAGGCAGAGCAGGAGAGAATAGATTAGAAAAATTCCTGAGAGGATCTTGACTGGTTTCAGGGGACTGAGGATAAAACAGTCTCATAAATCTGTAGTTTCTTAGCTGTAGGTTTGTGTCCTGATCAGTGTTAACCAAGCTCCAGTGGTGCAATCGCTCAGCGCGCGGTACTTATAAGACAGTTTTCTGCAGAGTAATGCTGAGGTTGTGAGTTCGAATCTCACTTGGAGCAGCTTTTCTTAAAAAAACTAAAATGCATGCATAACTTTTTGGTGACTTTGGTTTGTTTCAGTAAGGCTATCATATTTGAATATATATATTTTTTAAGTTCCCTTCCTGTTGCTCTTCCTTAATGTTTTAAATCCATCGCATGTCTCATCTTGTATAGGTCACAAGTTCAAACCATGGCCACTGATCCGCTCTCTAGTTGTTAGGAAGTGCGTGCCACTCCTCCAGGTGTGTGTGCTGTATGTCACTGCCATCTGGCCCAAAAGTGTTTCCAAACAGGAAGCAAGAACAAATCCTTGATGATACAGGTCAGTAGTTTAATTGTCTCTGTGGGGTTTCTTTGCAAAAGGCAGACGCAGCCCACAGCGTCCCTGCCATCTCCACACACTGTAAACCCGGAAGCTCAAAATAATTAAAACGACTGAGTGGTAATGTTATAGGAATATTTTATATCCTTATATTTAACCAGAGAGACACGGAGACCGATTATAATTTAACAAGCAATGGTCAGGTTTTAATCCTTGCAAGGATGAGCAAAGCAGACACAGTAACAAGGGTACAGCGAGAGGTTTGCTTAAAGATGTAAACATAACGTGGGATTATATACAGCACAGTGACGTCCTTGGTGAGAGGCGTTCACAATGGTCCAGGTGCAAGAGTCCGTGACAAGCCATGTCTCAGTCTAGTTATGTCTACTCCATGCTTGGATTAGCACGAAGGACATGACATGAATTTGACATGACCTGAAGAGACCTATAAACCCCAGTAACAATAAACATTAAAATTAAAATTCTTATAACATTCCCCCCTCTTTATGCTGATAACAATTAGCATAAACAATCTACTAGCTTCAGTGTGAGTTGTTTACTTTTGAGAAAGCGAAAACCCAGCAGGGCATCTGACCTAGCCTAAGTACACTTGACCATTTGACCTGACGCTGGGAAAAACTCTTTGTCCACCCCTTGCCCCAAGGCGGCGTCAACACACGAACATCAAGCATCAACTTTATGTAATCACTTCAACTGAATCTCAAACACATTTCAAATCAAAGACAAAAATGATTATATAGGATATGTTCACAATCATTCAAAATCAAATTTGTAAAAGTCCTAAAATCAAAACACAGTGTCACTCCAAAATAAAGTAGAAAAATATGCCAGAATTTAAGCTGGTCGCCCCATCGGACTCAAGATCTCCGGCCTGTCCCTGCCTGTCCATTACTGTCCCTGTAACGAAAATAAAAACACATGGAGTGAGACTTATGCACATTCTTAATGATTAAAACCAATTCTCTTAAGCATCATAACTTCAATGAACCATACGGCCCTTAGGACTGTAGTATGATCCGTCCTGGAGCTGTTGTCCCGTAGGTGTTCATGCAAACGTTACGTCCCTCAGATATCAAAGTCTTCATCTGAGGTCAAAGCCTCGACCACAGTCGTTGGACAGGTGCATGTCCAGGAATGTTGACCCAGCAATGGCCACATCCATCAATCTCACCAACAAGCTCCGGATACATGGAAATCACCACAAACAAAAGTTATGAGACATGGAAGTGCCACACAAGTACATGTATCTCAACACAGATATAAAATACCAGTCACTTTTCCAAGTATTTTGTAACTATTTTTATAACCAGGTTAAACTCTATTCCAGAATACTCTGCCAATTCTTCTGCGAGTGTGAAGCTCTTTCTTAAAAGCTTTAGTTATGCTGTTAACTAGACCTGTGTTACTTTGGATGAAATCCTGTTGTAGATCTCACCTTTTCAGCTCAAATCATGCTCAGTGCTATTTTGTTCTGTCCAGTCCTTTGACAAGTTTTAATTCATTTCCAGTTTTAATTCACAGTTACAGCATTTCTCGTCCAATTCATAACCCTTTGTTGGTTATAAATTTAATTAATTTAATCAACATTTGAATAAATTGTCTCAAAGGTAAAATTATAATTTTCAATACTAATTGAATTTTAGCCTTATTCATTAAGGACACCTTGAAGGACCCCCTGTTGTCGATGTAAATGGGGCTCTCAAATAAACTTGAAGGAACTGCTGTTTGGTTCCTAAGGTGTGAGTTTGTCCTCACGATGTTTTCCGTCACATTGTATGTGAACAAATAAAATGAGGATCCTTTAAGGACGCATGTTTCCGGTCAGCAGGCAATGCTGGTCTAATGGTCTTACTTTCACAAAACCTCCAGACTTCTTCTTTGCACTGCACCTGTCCCTGATCTCTCAGTTTGTCAGGTTCAGAGAGGTGTTACAGGACGTCTTGTCACTGGCCCTGCTCACAGGTGTACTCCAGGTATAACCCAAGATGACTATAAGTTCAAAGAACCATGTTAATATTAGCTCTTACTGGTGGCTATATTAATTGTCAAATCACATTTTCTTTTTTGAACTGGTACTTGTTGTAGTTGGCTTCCATCCAAATAAAGAACAAACAAACAAATCAGAACGTTATCTGACATTATTCGGCCCATAGAAAGTAACTCCAGGCTTTCGTCATATGAAACCATAAAAGCTCTTAAAAATTAACCCATAAAAATTAAACAACAGATAAACCCGTTTCCACAGATATGGTCTGTATAATAATAATAATAATAATACAATTTTAAAATGTTAGTCCAGCAATTATCATTTCTAATTATTCGTCTTCTTTATGTTTTCCAAATAGCATTACTGTTGCCTCTGTTTTATTTAAATCACATAGTTTTGTTCAGTTCAGTTTTAATTTTAGTTTCCATTTAGTTTTAGTTACCACAGTTGTAGGTCTTTCCCTGTAACTGTAAGTGGTATCATCCGCAGTCATAATAAAATTTATTCAGCTGATGCAAACATAAATCATTTTATAATAGATAATAGATCTAAACTATTTTCTCATGATCTATCGTCACAAACGTTTAGCCAAAGACTTTAAATCCACAATCTAATTAGAATATTCTCAGAATATTGTTCAATTACTTCAAATTAATTCATTTAGAAATAAATTCCATTAAAAAAACTAACCTCTTGGGTCAGACCCCTTCCTCTGGGGTTAACCTTGTAACCGGGCAGCCTCTGTCAGCTGCTTGAACACACCACAAAGCCTCTGCTCTGTTCACATTGTTTTCCTCCAAAACACCATCACCTTTGTGACTCTTGTTTAAAAGGAAAGACTGTTCATAAAATCAACAAAGCTCGGTGTAAATTTCTCTGTATTTACTTTTATAATAAACTATTTCTTTAAGGTTTTGTTCAGTATAGATTTGTTCCACACTGTCTCTGTAAAACTCAGTTTTACCACCAGGTGCTCAATAAATGCAATAAACCATTTTGTTTTTGCATTTTTTCCATATTAATTTTAACCGCAGCATATTTAAAACGTTTATCCATTCCTCATTTCACGTTTCCGCTAATTTTGCATCAGACTCTACATAAAGAGTTCCCTTCACTCAACGTTAAACAGAAACTTAACCCATTAAGTGTAAAATCAAATCAACGTCTCTCTTTATTTATTCAGATTCACCAACATTGCACTCAGTTATAGTCAGTAATGTTCATTTAAAACAATGCTAACTTTTATCTTTTATCTTTAGGATCTAAAGTGTTCTCCATAAACACCTCCAAAGTTCAACCAAAAATATTATTCAATCCTGTTCAAAAGGACAGACTATTGTGTTAGTCTCTAGTTCTCACAATCAGCAATAATCCAAACGTTCCAACATTTAAATCAGATTCATCAAAAAATAAAAATAAAAATAAAAACTTTTTAAAAATCCCTTTAAGCAGTGATTAAACCCAGAGAGCACCTTGGCCATTGCTCTTAAACTTTAACCATCTTTACAGTTTAACAATTTAACTTAAAATTTTCAAATAAACCACCTCCAATCCTGCAAGATTATTTTAACAGTTTTAACAGTTTTAACTTAGATAAGTTTTCAATTCTCAGATTACACATTTAAATGGTAAATGGCATGCATTTATATAGCGCTTTCCTGCACCCTTCTCGGGCACCCAAAGCGCTTTACATGGTGCTTCCACTCACCCCATTCACACACATTCACTCCTGGGGCAGACAGAGAGGGGGGCTGCCACACAAACAGCACTCAACCTTCTCCTACCACCACCAAACACACCTCTACAGTCACACACATTCATACACCAGTGCTACGGACACTCTGGAGGCAAGGTGGGTTAAGTGTCTTGCCCAAGGACACAACAACAGTATGAACTGTGGGGAGAGCGGGGATCGAACCTACTACCTTCCGGTTGACGGACGGCCGCTCTACCACTGAGCCACTTGCAGTTTAAAACTTTATTGTAAAGATGACCCTCATCAGTATCTATTTTAGTGTTAGGTATTATACCTTTATTAGAAAGTACCATTTCAATAAACTCTTGGTTATTATTTTCAACTGTCTTCATTTCAGTTTTTCTAATTACTTAAACAATATTTTTCTCAAACAATTTTAATCCCATTCATTTTGTCATTTAGTTTACCAAAAACATTTTCATAGAATCAAAAAAAAACAAAATGTGGACTATATTTGTATCATAAACCTTTCTTTAGCACATCAGTTCAGTGCAGACTTTTTCTGTTACTGACATTTTCAACAAAGCATTCATTGCAACATTTATAAGGTTTATTTAATGTAATGACAGTGGAGACAAAAGTCCAAATTAAAAAAAAAACTTTTCTAGCACAAGAGAGTGAGCAAAGAAAAGGGAGGGTGATAAGACTCCTCTGTTATCTTGTGTTACTCTGGGAACACTGGCGATTAACCCAAACGGTTTGTGCTCTATTCACTGTCTACAGTGTTTTTATTACAAAGTGCTCACTTCCGTGTTCTGTCTTTGTGTGTGTTTTAAGTGGCACTATGTGTGTGTACATGACCTAAGTCTCTGCTTAGACTGCTGCCCCCGCGACCCGGCCCCGGATAAGTGGTAGAAGATGGATGGATGGATGTTACATGAAGATGAATTTCTGTGTAATGCCCTGATATGTTTATTTATTGTATTATGATGGTGAGTGATGTCAAAATGATGTCATTAATCTTGATTTTATGGTGTTTTTGGAGGCAGCACCTACATGTATAAAAAGTGGAGCACAAGGGCTACCTTCAAACCTAGTGAAGGTCAAGTGAACTGAAGCATTGTTTAAATAAATGAATGAAGAGTATGGGAGCCTTTTTGATTTTTCTATGATACTCCAACACACCTCTTGACATTTCAGGTGTACAGAAAACAAAACCCAAAGTACAGTCACCAAAAGTCTTTAAAATAGCTCAAAAGGTTTTAGACAGTTTGGAAGAATACTGTAGATTCAGGACATCTGTCAAGGAAATAAGCAGGCAGCATACTCTGACCAGGTTGGCAAGGTTCATAACCACAGGGATTGCCTTGATAATTTCCTTGGCTCATGGAAAAGATAGATTTTCATTGTATGCATTTCAGGCCCTCAAGCCACTGGCCTCTGTTGAAGAAAATAAATAGAAAAATAAAATAAAAACTGTAATTTGCTGTCAAAAATCACAAATGGGATCAAAAGTGACAGTGTCAAAACCATCTGTAAAATAATTATAGAAAAAAAGACATTAGATTTTGTACATCAGTCTTAATAAATGGAAAATCTATCCACATACACTAAATATAATATTTGTACACATGTACATTTGAATGAACAAATGATAAATGACAAAAACATTTGTTAGGCTATAGCTCTGTTTTAAACCATTTATTAAGCCTTTACTATTTTAAACTGTAAATAATATAGAAAGGTATTGAAGATATTTATTTAAATGGCAAGACAACATGACCTCTTCAAGTATTTTGACATGTTGTGGTATATTTTTCATGTTATGTGCTTATTTCTGTTTTTCATTTATGCATGATGAGTTTATGTTATGTGTTTATGGTTAATACTTATGCATGGTGTGTAATCAAGTAGTGGATGTTATATTAAAACATTTAGAAACATATTAAAGTAAAACAAAGGAAAACTTAATGTCAGGGGAGTATGGTTTAAATCAGGATAAGTTTAAAGCACACACACATATTGGAGGCCAAGATAGAGACATGGGAGCCTGATGCTCAAGGTCAGAGAAGGGAGAGGCCTAGCAGGTGGGAAAGTCCCAAGTTGTTACAGAATGACATCACCGAGTTTAATAAAAATCTTCAAAGGCTCATCTAAGATTACAGAAAGAGTTATCACTAAACTGTCATATCAAAACTGTATAAAAGGCTTACATTTTCTGTACAAAAATTTGTAGAGCTCGGGTCGTTTATTGTGTTGGTTGTGAGCAATAAAGACTCTATGGCATTGAAATGGCTGTGCGTTCATAACTTATTCTACACAATTGTGCCAAAGACTGAGCGGTCAGTATTGGACACAACAATGTGCAAACTGATCCATGATCCCTGGTATTGTCTTTAAGCAATACTGGATATCTTGCACTGGATATCTTGCACTTACTGCTATTGCTCTTCTGGTTAGACCTAAACTGGAATCGTTGCATTGTACTTGTACATGTGTAATGACAAAAATGAATCTAATCTAATCTAAATAGGCCCAACACTATAGTAGGAGAAACATGCCCATATCACGATGCTTGCTTTACTGTCCTCACTGTGTACTGTGGCTTAAATTCAGAGTTTGTCATTCTGGTTATTCTTCGACGTATGTTTTTTTTCCGTTGTTTTTGTTTGAGCTCAACAGAAAGTGTGGGAGTCTTAAACAGACGTTTTAATGTTGAAAAATGTTGAAGTAGAAATGTGTCAGTGACAGAAACAGATTGCACTGATGGTGTTAAATAAAGTTTATGAGACTTAATTAGGAAAACTGGTTGACCTTCTGACAGGTCTGTGGAAACAAATATAGTCTACATTTGGAGTTGCTTTATTTTTTTTTGGTACGACCAGGTTGTTTTTAGAATTAGAAAAGTAAACGACAACTGAGGTTTGAATATTGTTTGAGAAAAATATTGTCTAAGTAATTAAAGAAACTGAAATGAAGACAGAATAAATAATAACCAATGTTTTTTTTTTAATAATTGAGGTATATATCTAAAACTAAATAATAGATGCTAAGATGCTAAGAGGTGGCATCTTTACAATAAAGTTTTAAACTGCAAGGTAAATTTGTAATCTGGGAATTGAAAACTTATCTAAGTTAAAACTGTCTAAACAATCTTGCAGGATTGAAGGTGGTTTATTTGAAAAGTTTAAGTTAAAGTGTTAAACTGTAAAAATGGTTAAAGTTTAAGTGCATAAGACAAGGTGCTCACTGGGTTTAATAACTGCTTGAAGTGATTTAAAGAAAAAAGTTTTTTTGATGAATCTGATTTAAAGGTTGGAACGTTTGAATTATTATTATAATTATTACTAGAGACTAACACAATAGTCTGTCCTTTTGAACAGAATTGAATAATATTTTTGGTTGAACCTTAGAAGTTTGATGGAAAACACTGAGTGAAATCTTTGGAAACTAAAGATTAAAATTTTAAGAGGTTTAATCTTTGCATGTTTTCAATTAACATTACTAACTATTACTGAGTTCAATGGTGGTGAATGTGAATAAATGAAGAGACGTGGAGTTGATTTTACACTTAATGGGTTGAGTTTCTATTTAACATTGAGTGAAGGGTTTCTTTTTAAAGAGTCTGATGCAAAATTGTTGGAAACGTGAAATTAGGAATGAATAAACATTTTAGATATGATGCGGTTAAAATTAATGCAAAAACAAACTGGTTTGTTTTATTTATTGAGCACCTGGTGTTAAAACTGAGTTTTACAGAGACAGTGTGGAACAAATCTAAACTGAACAAACCTCTGAAGAATTGTTATTATAGGGGGCAAATGCAGAGAAATTGACACAGAACTTAGTTAATTTTATGAAAAGTCTTTCTTTGAAACGACAGTCACATGGTGATGGAGTTTTGGAGGAGAGAGAGATGAGGTGTGTTTGAGCAGCTGAAGGAGGCTGTCCTGTTACAAGGTTAACTCCCCAAGGGAGGGGTCTGAGGATTTTATTTCTAAAGGAATTCATTTGAAGTGACTGAACAATATTCTGAGGATTTTCTAATTAGATTGAGAATTTAAAGTCTTTGGCTAAAAGCTTTTTGTGACGATAGATCATGAGAAAATAGTTCTGATCTATTTTGAAATTATTTATGTTTGCAACTGAATAAAATTTTACTATGATTGCGGATGATACTTACAGTTACAGGTAAAGACCTACAACTAATGATAACTAAAATTAAAACTGAACTGAACAAAATTAAGTATTAAATATAACATTTAACAACAGTGATGCTATTTGGAAAACATAAAGAAGACGAATAATTAGAAACGATAATTGATAGACTGAAATTTTAAAATGATCAATGGCACTGGCCTTTCATTTTATGATTTTATGTTTATTATTATTATTATTATTATTTATAATTTTTTTTTGTTTGTTTCAAGCCATGGGTTTCAGGTCTCAAAAAGAGAGGAGAAGAAGATTTAAAGTAACTGTATTAAAGTGAAGGTGATGTGTGTAAAAGAGTAATGTAGGGATGTGTTAATACAGTAAAAGAGTTTAAATAAAAATAAATAAAGAAAGAAAGTTGACAGGACCGTTCTGGAGAAACACTGTTTGGTCTGATTGAGCCAAACCTTTCAGATTAAAGTAGATTTCCAGCAGACCATATCTGTGGAAACAGGGTTTATCTGTGTTTCATTGTAATGGTTTGATCATTTTAAGAGCTTGTATGGTTTCGTTTGACGAAAGCCTGAAGGGCACTTTCTATGGGTCTAAAAATGTCAGAGAACGTTTGATTTGTTTGTTTGTATTTTGTTTTGATGGAAGCCAACCACAGCAGGTACCGGCTTAGAAGGGAGGATTTGACAATTAATATAGCCACCAGTAAGAGCTAATATTAACATGGTTCTTTGAACTTATAGTCATCTTGGTTTACACCTGGAGTACACCTGTGAGCAGGGCCAGTGACAGGACGTCCTGTAACACCTCTCTGAACCTGACAAACTGAGAGATCAGGGACAGGTGCAATGCAAAGATTTTGACCCGGTTTTACAAAATAGTTACAAAATATTTGAAAAAGTGACTGAGACTTTAATTATGTATTGAGATGTACTTCATGTCTTCCATGTCTGATATCTTTTGTTTGTGTTGATTTCCATGTATCCGGAGCTTGTTGGTGAGATTGATGGATGTGGCCATTGCTGGGTCAACATTCCTGGACATGCACCTGCCCAACGACTGTGGTCGAGGCTTTGACCTCAGATGAAGACTTTGATATCTGAGGGACATTAACGTTTGCATGAACACCAACGGGACAACAGCTCCAGGACAGATCATACTACAGTCCTAAGGGCCTTATGGTTCATTGAAGTTATGATGCTTAAGAGAATTGGTTTTAATCATTAAGAATGTGCATAAGTCTCACTCCATGTGTTTTTCTTTTCGTTACAGGGACAGTAATGGACAGGCCGGAGATCTTGAGTCCGATGGGGCGACCAGCTTAAACTCTGGCATATTTTTCTACTTTATTTTGGAGTGACACTGTGTTTTGATTTATGGACTTTTACAAATTTGATTTTGAATGATTGTAAACATATCCTGTATAATCATTTTGTCTTTGATTTTAAATGTGTTTGAGATTCAGTTGAAGGGATTACATAAAGTTGATGCTTGATGTTCGTGTGTTGACGCCGCCTTGGGGCAAGGGGTGGACAAAGAGTTTTTCCCAGCGTTAGGTCAAATGGTCAAGTGTACTTAGGCTAGGTCAGATGCCCTGCTGGGTTTTCGCTTTTGTCAAAAGTAAACAACTCACACTCAAGCTAGTAGATTGTTTATGCTAATTGTTATCAGCATAAAGAGGGGGGAATGTTATAAGAATTTTAATTTTAATGTTTATTGTTACTGGGGCTTATAGGTCTCTTCAGGTCATGTCAAATTCATGTCATGTCCTTCGTGCTAATCCAAGCATGGAGTAGACATAACTAGACTGAGACATGGCTTGTCATGGGACTCTTGCACCTGGACCATTGTGAACGCCTCTCACCAAGGACGTCCACTGTGCTGTATATAATCCCATGTTAGGTTTACATCTTTAAGCAAACCTGTCGCTGTACCCTTGTTACTGTGTCTGCTTTGCTTCTCCTTGCAAGGATTAAAACCTGACCATTGCTTGTTAAATTATAATCGGTCTCTGTGTCTCTCTGGTTAAATATAAGGATATAAAATATTCCTATAACATTACCACTCAGTCGTTTTAATTATTTTGAGCTTCCGGGTTTACAGTGTGTGGAGATGGCAGGGACGCTGTGGGCTGCGTCTGCCTTTTGCAAAGAAACCCCACAGAGACAATTTAACTACTGACCTGTATCATCAAGGATTTGTTCTTGCTTCCTGTTTGGAAACACGGTAGGAAGCGGACTGTTGGGCCAGATGGCAGTGACATACAGCACACACACCTGGAGGAGAGGCACGCACTTCCTAACAACTAGAGAGCGGATCAGTGGCCATGGTTTGAACTTGTGACCTATACAAGATGAGACATGCGGTGGATTTAAAACATTAAGGAAGAGCAACAGGAAGGGAACTTAAAAAATATATATATTCAAATGTGATAGCCTTACTGAAACAAACCAAAGTCACCAAAAAGTTATGCATGCATGTTTGTTTTTTTAAGAAAAGCTGCTCCAAGTGAGATTCGAACTCACAACCTCAGCAGGTAACTGTCTTATAAGTACTGCGCGCTGACCGATTGCGCCACTGGAGCTTGATCAACACTGATCAGGACACAAACCTACAGCTAAGAAACTACAGATTTATGAGACTGTTTTATCCTCAGTCCCCTGAAACCAGTCAAGATCCTCTCAGGAATTTTTCTAATCTATTCTCTCCTGCTCTGCCTCGTCAAACTCATTTGACACGGCAGTGAGATCCAGTAAAACCAGAATTGAAACTTTACCAGAATCCAAGTCAGCATTTGTGTCTGTTTTAGACTTAATGAAACAGTGGCTCGTGCTCTGTTTTTAACACATCTACGTCTATGTGACACACAGCAATGTGTGTCACATTGTTTTAATTTCATTATTGTGTGGTTTCATCATTGATGTGGATTCAATGTGAAAATGTGATGTGGTGCAGTACCATTTTCTGCCACAAGGTGGCAGCGCCCTTGTGAGACGGCATGTGCTCTTCTGGCGCTGCTCTGTCAGACCGGCAGATGCAGCCAAAGAGAACAAGAACTGATCGTGGGTCCGCCTCATTTGTTCTTTTTTTTGTAGTGGGTCCACCGGCCAATACCTGCTACAGTTTCTGGTGGCCCGTGACGGGAGACGGTGTGTGACTATGTGAAAGGGAGACAGCCATGGCTGATGGTGAGAGGAGAAACTTGATGTGGAGCGTCCAGAAAACCCTGCTCACCCTATCACCGGATGAACTGTTCCAGACTGCCAAAGCCCTGGGGCCCATTACTGGAGGGGACCAGCCAGGTCTTACGTCAGGGACGAGGAGAGTTGTTTCCAGTATCAGTGATGACATCATCAGTGATGTTATGTGCAGTAAAACTTTATTTGAGTCTGAAGACATGGGGATGTCATATTTGCTACAGCTCAAAGATGTTATTAATGAGCTCATCCAAAGTCGTGATTTGTTAGTACCAATAGCCCCGTCCCCAGACACCCAGATCAATGACACTGTTTAAAGTCGGATTAATGATAACTTACAGTAAAATGAAACAGAAGACACAATGACTGATCCCCACTAAGTTGTGAGCGCAAAGAGTACAGAAATCCAGGAGCTGCTTACTAGTTATGAGGAGCTAAGTAAAAGAATCTGACAGTACATGCCCACAGTCGCTGCTCAGCCTGTACTGCAGTCACTGTAAAAATACAGCCTAAATCGCAGTTTAGAGCACAAAACAACTCAACTGAAAACCCCACACATGAAAAAGTTGTGTCACTCAGAGATCTCTCATACCTCCACCGTAGAGAGTTCAAAATCCAAGAGATCAGAAATAAGCTATAACAATGTTTGTTGTCAGATCGAAGAAGGGTTTAAAGATCAGTTGAGCGATGCTGAAATAGTCAGAACTGTCTTAAGAGTTATCAAACCTGGTCATTTCAAAGACATGCTGATGACTAAAGATGAACTGACAGTAGAAAGGTAAATGTTTAACAGTTAAGTAATGTTAAGGAACATGCCTTGAGATATATAAACTGCAATCCAATCTTCATATAGCCTCGAAATGAAGAACTACAAGAGGCATGTCTTGCTCTAGGGTCTCAGATGAAGGCAGCATCACTGACCTCATAAATAGATTAGAAGAGCTGGTGAACTTTAAGGACATTTATCCAAAGCTCTTTATGAAGGTCAACAAAACTGGAGGTAAGTTTGAAGCCAGATTTTGGTAATACAAGCTGTATATATTTCTATCCAAAAATAAAAATTCTTCTTTTCAGGTGGTGTATTGCATTTCTCCTGTCATCATGGAGTGGTGTATTATATCAACTTTTTGAACTGGACTGAATCTGCAAGGGACCATGTAGACGTTTTTTTAAGTTTCAAGACATTTCCTACATGCTTTATTTCAGATGTGTCTGGCCAAGTTGCTAGACACATGAACAATCGAAGTAAACAACTCTTTTTTCAGCCAAACGATGGTAGACTGTGTATACCCACAAGTGAGAACATTGCCAAAGCAATTTCTAAAGCACTTAAAGTTGAAATGCCATGGGTAAAAACTGAACTTTTCATCTCTGCAGCCTCCCTCCCTTGATGCCAACCCATGGATCACTCCACACCGTCACAAAAACAGTGCAACGATATGCACTGTATGATCGTTTCATCAGAAAAAACAAAAAGACCAGAAGAAATGAGGAGTCTAAACTTGTGTCCTGATTTACGTGCACATGTAAATTCATCAGTTGCCGAACAATTCAACCGAGAGTTAGCTGCAATTAGATACTCTCTTACTCAGATGAATGAAATTCACTTCAAACAGACAATACGAGTCTTAGTGGAACTTCATAACTTTGCCATAAACAGCCACTTCATGACTGCTGTGGAAAAACAGTCTTCCATCCCACTTGTTTTGGGAGACCATGGCAACTTTTGAATCTTCTGGTAGGTTTATATTATCTGCAGCATTTATTTACAAAAATTCATTTAACAAAACAATTGTCTTTAACTTATTAGCAAAGAACAAGGACATTAAGGCTCTTGTCTCATCACAACATTCTTCTGAATCAGCAGAGACATTTAGCTTAAGTAATTATTCTGCCACTGAAGATGACATGGTTTGTGAAATAGTAATTTACTCAGTACTATTTTTAATAAATTACACATATATATTTTTTTGTAATTGCAATTGTTTCCTTTGGTAGGCTCTCTTAAAAACAATACTTTCTGGGGACGAACGAAACCATCACCTTTACCAAAATTGGGAAAAAGTTCCCAGTTACTATCAGAGACATTAAAAGTGTTTGTCCTTTAAATCTGCTGGATCGAGTGTCCCGGGGAATGCCTTGGTTAACTGATGATGTAAGTTCAACCTAAAGTTGTTATAAATATTTGTATTGATACTAACATCATTGTGTGTTTAATAATTTTGTCCTGACATTGTATTTTATCTAGGCAGTTCATTTTAGAGTGGCACAGATAGCCAAGACATGCACAAAGGTAAAATTATTGAATTGTGCAGTTGAAATAACTATTATCTTTTGTTAATAATTAATAATTCATCCTAATCAATATCTTTTTGCCTCTTCTAAGTCTGTAAGTTTAGCAAATTTTGATTTTGTTATTTGGAGCCGAGACTGGTTTACACATCATCAAGTTCAAGATTCCACGTTGAAGTTCTTGAAAGTAAACAATACATTATTTTAAATGTTCTGTATGTGTTTTATGCTAATATAATTGTACACTTTCAGACTGCAGATAGAATATTTTTGCCAAGGCTAGTAGGACACCAAACATCGGAGACAGGGAATCACTTTGTTCTGTGGGTATGTATTATGGGTCCCATTTAAACCATGCACTCATTAATAACTTGATTAATACATTTTTATTTGGTAGGTTTTGGATTTCACAAAAAGAAATAAGGGTATATGACTCATTAAAACACACTCAACAATCAGCAATGAAGACATGGCTCTTCTGAGGTGTGTTATTAATATAATTGTGTGTGTACATCACCGTGGTTGCTATAAAGATGTGACATTTAACAAAATGACTACAGTAATGTTTTCAGAAACCATGGAGGCCTTACAGGATGGCAGACAACTGTTCCTCAACAGTGGAGACAGAGAGATAGTGATAACTGTGGCATCTTTGTGTGTTCTGTATGTACAAATAAATGTATTTTTTATTTGTTTCAATGTATAATAAGTATTCTACAGAAGATAATTTATATTTTTAAACTAACAGGCAGCTGAGAATGAGGTAAGAAACATCAAAGTTTCTGATCACGCTCTGACACTCACACAGTGTAGGGCCCTCCGAATATATCATGCTACACAAATGATCAAAGGCCTCAGTATTGAGGTAAGTGTTTTTGTTTCTGTTCTTTTAATAGAAGTTACCATACATTAACTATTTTCCCTCTGTGATGTAGGATTTTCCTAAGACAGATGCTGAAATAAAAAAGGGCTGATGAAGAAGAAAACATAGTTCTTAAAGAAAAAAAGAAAAAAGACTCTAACTCTGAATGCTTGTCCTGGTCATTAGGAGTCTGTACTTTCCAGCGTGAAAAGGGCACTTTGAGGTGAAGTATATTTAGTTTTTTTTTTCTTATTGTGTTTTCTGTAGTTTGAATTGTAATTTCAATCTGCATATTTGATATCCAACATACACACAATATTAAATGATGATGATGTTTATGTGTTAACAGAGCACTTCACAGAGAAACAAAACATTTTTCATGGCTGAAGTGTGAAAACTGCACAACATGGATACACTTTGCATGTGCAGGTGTACAGGAGACTGGTCCAAAAAAATATTTTTTTTTGTGGCTGTCATCAAACACTTGATCCAAATATGTAAGTATGCTGTGCACCCTTTATAAACAAAATGTTTGTGTCTCTTAAGCTCTTCTTATCAATTTCTGTAAACCTCTATCCTCTTCTCTTGCATGAGTGCATTTTATGTCCTCATTATTTCCCTCCATTAATACTCCCTCTGTCTTAAAAATGTGCTGTCTGCATTCCATTATCTATGTATTCACCTATAAAACCTGTAAAAGTCCACCATAATGTCTGTCCTCTGAATTTAAGAAACAGCATCAGCTCTTCCTATATTGATTAAAAATCATCATAATCATGAATAAACAGACTTGGCATAATCATCTGGTCTCCTAAAATCATGTAAACACTTTCCTTTTTCATTTTTAACCAGCACACCTTACACTCTTCTATACACAATTTGACCTGCTAGTCCGTACCTCTTCAACTCATCACTTCACTCCTGACTCCTGACCACAAATATTAATGTCCTCACAATTTTTTAAGCTGAATCAAATTAATACCAAATTGCTCATTTACCTCTCATACATGTCTTAGCACTTTGAAATACTATTGTTACTACAGACTTCATCATACAAGACAACGAGCTCCTTTATGGGCACCCTTTCTTATAGATAAATCTACAAAACAATCCCTCTAACCTTTTCTGTTCTTCTCAAATAGCATCCCCCAAACAAAGACCGCTTTATTTGTACTTAATGGCATGCACTAATGTACTTTAAGCATTTGCAGGATGAAAGACTTAATGGAGTCAGCTGATGTTGACACAATAATGTCTGACCAACAAATCCAGGTATACGTTTATAGAAAGACATTGATACAATTTAGTACATAAACTAAAATGTGCATAAACTGTTATTAATATAGGCACTGGAACAAGAGCTTCAGTCTGGGTGCATTCAGTCAGGGAGAATGTACATATTCAAAAACCCATTGTGCAGACTTCCTTAGAATAAACTATTCTGCCCACCTGACAGTGTTTGAGGACACAAAGGTAAGCCTTCAGTTCATCACCACTAATTTTCATTGCGCAAGACAAAATTGCATAAAACACACTTGAGTTTAACATAAAAGTCAAATGTATATTTTTCACTTTTAGACTGAACAGCTTTTAGGCAGGATTCACAAGCTGGTTGGTAAAGACATGGATGCCCTAAAGAAAGAAGAGGATGTGGCAGAGGTTATTTTGCCAGAAGTAAGATAATTTCTGATGATTTTTACAATTTGGTTGGGTTGTTGCACTTGTGTAGCAATATATTTTTTATTACAGGTCATAATTCAGTGGCTGAGAAATCATTTTGACATATATCGCCATGAAGCAGAATGGATCCTAAAGCATACCACTCCTCCCAGTGACACATACTGGTAAGCCTGGGACTGTCGTCTGAGAGCAGGAGAAGGCCAAACAATTACTAACACTACTACTAATAATTGTGCAATTATACCTACAGGCTGCATATTGACGAGATCAAGAGCAACATGTCAACAATCACCATAGAAGATGTAAATACTTATGTTCTGACTATTAATGACAACCAATGCTCAAAAGATCATTTTTGAATGTATTGCTGCAGCTTTCAAGCAATCTTCTACAGAAGATTTTTTCAGAAGTTGTTCTAATGGATGGAGACAAAGCCATTGCAAACGTGGCAGCTCCTGTAAAAGGTTTAAATCAGTTGTGACACAGGAAACATTTCTCAAAGACATACACTATAAATGGCTGAACAGTAAGTAGACCCGTCTATTCCAATTGTAATATGAAAGATAGATTTAAAGACTTTTAAACAAACTAAATTAACACTTATGTACAAATGTATTTGAAGGTGTAATAGATCTTTAAAAAACTGGACCAGATTTCCTAAAGCAATTACAGCAGATGTATACAATTAGTACAAGTCCTTCCCAGGAGATACAAACGTTTCATTATATATTTGTGAAGCTATTTATTATTTTAAATCTCAGATTGTGACTATTTAAAAAGAAGTCTGTGACAAAGATTTTTTTCCAGGTTGTATTGGCAAAGGAAAGTGTGGAGAACTCCAGGGCATCTATAGCTCCCCACCACATCCTGGGTTTTGTGGGCCGCTTTGTGCCCCAAGTGGAGATGGAAGTGTGTGAGTGTGTGTGTGTGTGTGTGTGTGTGTGTGTGTTTATGTCAAAATATATAATCCAAATAAATAAATCTTTACTCGGATTGTATCTTGTATGTGGCTACATTCTACATCACATTATCTGAATCCATCACACCCTAATCGAAACAAACAATGCTGCTTTCAGAGAAAATTGGGATTCCAAAAGTAGTCATGTGGAGGTTTCATTTTGTTGTTCAAGGTGAGGGCAGTCCAACAGTTTAGATAATGCCATTGCTGTAGGTTTACATTAGGATGCAGTAATGATGGCAATTTCAATATCTTACACTATACACTAATACTTAATAGTGACCAAACACTTGGCACAGGCCACAACAAACACAGAGAGCTTTTAGCGGCCACTTTTAAAAGTGGCAAGCCAAGTGCCACTTTTAAAACACCTTTTTTTTAAAAAAAACACCTTTTGTTGTTTAGCTGCAAATTGTTGGAAATATGTTATGGTGTATTACTTTATATCAGTTAAATTATCAAAGTTTTTACCAATGAGGAGTTTATAATTATTTTTAACAGTGTAAGATATTTAAATCTAAACCTAAGGCACTGGCCTTGTCAGAACGACCAATTTGTCAAGGGGTCTGTCTGCAGACTACAGCCCATACACCATTGATACATGGAGTAAATAAAGTCTTTGTCGCCCTCTTTTGGTGAATATAGAGTAGTGTTTGAACCAAGTAGAGCACAATGTGTGTAATACTACGCCATTGAAAGATTTATATTATAAAACTGCATACTTATAAGAATAAACAATAGGAAGCCATTGTATTTAAACATTGTCTTTTAGAAAGTGACCTGACCTCTGATTAAAATGGCATCCAAAAGGAGGTGGCATTAAAAAGAGACTACAATAGAATCATGTTATTCACTTCTTTATTTCTCCTAAAACGTGAATAGCACATTGTATAAAAACGTACAAATTAATATATTAACATGAAGGACAAATAATTGGTGGTCATTTGCGTTCTAAGTCCAAAAATAACTCTGAGCTCGATTTCCGGTCTGGCTAAGTGGCTAGGCTAACAGTAATGTACCAAACACATAGTTTGTATAGATGAGCACATAATTAACGATTTACGGCTTCGATCATATGTTCACAAACATGTCTTACAGCTGTCAAAACGCCCTTTCTATTTCAATCATGTGTGTGCATTTTTAATAATATAAATAGGCTATTTTTCTCTGACCTGTTGAGTAAAGTCGCATATACATTAGGATACGTGGTCCAAGCAGCCGTTTTAACAAAAGTGGCCGGACGGTCGGACTGTTTTTGTAGAGGCTAGAACCATGGCCGTCTGTCATCATAAACCATCAAAAGTGGTCTGTCACTTTTAAAAGTGGAAAGCCCTAAATGCGCCCTCTGGTGGTTGTGGCTGGTGAACTGGCAAGCCATCTGCCAGTTTAGGATCTCGGCGCTGCTGTAACAAGGTTAAGACAAAAGACAGAATAATAGAACATAGTCTGTTTCAACACTTTACACTATGGCCATGTTATTATTAATTCATATATTAAATACTTGATATAAAGCACCAGTTGAAACACAGTGGTGCACGTGCTGACGTAAGCACGTAGGCTACAGGTGCTGGTTGCTAAGTTCATCTGTTCGAGCGAAAAAGCGTCATTGCAAATTTGCAAACTTGGCTGTGAGAAAATAACGCACATTTTGAGTTTTATTCGACGATTTCTTCTAAAAAGAGACTTCAACTCCGGACTTTTTCTACTAAAACATCTGCTGAGCACCCACTGACCAGGACTACGAGACCGTTTTGAGGAAAAAAGGTGAGACTTAATAATTTTACATTTTCACGTTATTTTCAATGGGCTTTATCATTACTACTACACGGCCCAACATAGCGACCAATACTTTTAAGCAAAATCAGCATTTATCAGGATTACGGTATGTTTTATAGTAAATTTACTAGAAAATGTGTCGCTTTTTATCTGCTCAACGATTAGTTAGGCTATTTGCTAGGACTACAATACAGAATTATCAATTTAAAAGCAACACTGGTGATGATGAGTAAAAATAGTTGATTTGTTTGGTAAATAATTGACATGTACAAGTAAAGACCACTGTGCTTAGGCCAAGAGGTTATGTTTAGACCTACACTGTGTTTGTATTTGAGCTTTTAATGTAATTGGGTATATTCATAAAGTCTTATACACTTAGTAGACATAGTTTCTGTTCTTTATTGACATTAAAACGTAACAAAATAATACATTGTTTAGGCTAGCCCATCTGTCCAGGCGTGGAAAGCAATAATAAGTGAAAGTCAAACTTTAATTCCAAATCATTTTTAAAACAAGCTTAGCTGTGTGCTTAAGTGCTGTACAAGTCATATAGACATGAAACAATAAAGTAAGAACTGAAACAGACTATAACCATCTGAAATACAAAAAGCACTTAAATATAACCTCTTTAAAGTAACACCATTTGTGTTCTACTGTAACTTTAGATTTGTTGCATTTCAATGTAAACCTTGTGACTATGAAAGAGATTGTGTCAATAATGTGTCTATTGCACCTTTTATCTGTTAAAACCTGTCAGAGTTTGTCACTATAAAGAATTCACATGATTGACTTAAACCAGTGACACTAGTTTAACACTTTGACATTAAAAGGATATTTATGGAGCATTACACCAATATGTGTCGTATTTGAGAATAATAATTGTGTAAGTATGACATGCAGCAGTATTTTAACTGAATTTTAACTCTTTCAGATCTTCACAAAATGGCCCAGCGCCTCCTGGACGACGAAGCCCGGGTGTCCTGATGTGCTCCTCCTGCGCAGGCTGCTCACACACTCCACACCCACTGTTACATCTACACCTGCCTCCTCCACAAGGCCCTCTAACAGTGCTTTAATGTCTGTCTCTCCACAGGAGACACAGGGCTTCAGCTGGACCTGTGTCCTGGCTCCAAACCCCAACAGACCTGGCAGCCCACTCCTGATCCTGCGCAGGATCTCTCCACCTGAGGCTAAGGTTTCTGACACCCTCTCCTCCTCTTCAAGCTCCTGCTCTTCCTCTTCCTCTGGTTCTGACTCTAGTTCCTCCTCTCGCTCCTCCTCCCCCTTCTACCCCTCTGTATCCCCCCCTCGCCCCACTCGACCCCCTAAGTCTCATAATAGGATCCTCACCCTTAGCTGCAGCTCCTCCTCCCCCTGCTCTTCTCCCTCCTGCTCCCCTCCTTGCTCCACTTTCTTTTATCTGCCTTCTGCTAAGAGTCCTAACTTGAGCTCTAACTCCTCGACCTGCAGCTCTCCTCCCCCCATGCTCCTCTCCTCTCCGCCCTCACCCCCTGCCGTCTCTCCTCCCCTGCTCCTCCACGCTCTGCCCTCACCCCCTGCCGTCTCTCCTCCCCTGCTCCTCTCCTCTCCACCCTCACCCCCTGCCGTCTCTCCTCCTGCTAATGGCTCTGATTCTGACTCCAGCTCTGGATCTAGCTCCTCCTCCTCCCCTCTCTCCCCCTCACTCCTCTGGTCTCTCTAGTTCTTCTAAAAGGAGCCGTAAGCGTGGCTCCAGCTCCTTATCCTGCTCTCCTGCCTCTTCTCCTCCTGCTAAGGTCTCTAAGCTGAGCTTTAACTAGCCTCCCCTCCTGCCCCTCCTCTCCCCTCTCTCTCCTCCTTCTGCTGATTTCGCTCTTTAAGATCTGATGCCCTCTCTCTTTCTTTTGAGGTTTGTGTCATTGAAAATCTGGGTTAAGTATAATTTTTTTTTATCAAGTTTTTGTTACATTTTAAAATAAGTTGTGTTAGTGAGTGTTGTCTGGTGGTGGTTTTGTGGTGTTTTTGTGGTGGTTTTGTGGTGGTTTTATGGTGTGTTGTCTGGTGGTGGTTTTGTGGTGGTTTTATGGTGTGAAAAAATCTGAAAAATATTGAATGTGTTAGAAGCTTGTTAAGTTTGATTTTGCTGATTTGTCAAAAAAAAAAAAGGATAAAAAAAAGTTTGTTTTATGGTGGTGTTTAGTTACATGTCGTTTGTTTTGTGCAAAATGCAAAGGTAAGTATCTTGTTGAGATATATATTTATAAAAACACAAATATAAAAAAATAAAAGCAACACATTAAAAGGAAATAAGTGAGCCTGTAAAAGGTGAGTGTTCATTACCTACGCTTGATTAACTCTTCTTCACAGATTCACATGCCATTTTTTTTCTCTTTTGATTTTTTTACAAAGGTGACCGACAGTAAAGACACAGCAGTAAATATTGTCCAAGAGTTTGTGAATCGACGAGAGAAGAGTAAACGCAAAGAAAGGAAATCACGTTAAGAATTGAAGCACATAGAGAACCATGAAAGAGAGGAAAGAAAGCTCAGAGAAAAGTGGAAGCAATGTTAGTATTAATCAGGTTTATGAACACACATTTGAAGGAAGCAGGTCGGTCTGAGTCAAGTGTAATAAATGAATTTATCTCTTTTCTCTTACAGTGAAGAAAGTGGTGTTCGATGGAGCGGAGGAGGGGCAGGACTCGCCAGATTCACACTAAAGGTAATTATTATTGCAGACTCAGAGAATACACCAAGCAGCACAAGGTTTTATTCTTTAAACACAATAGAAGAGGACTGTCTCAGGTACAAGAGAGAGTTGTGGCAACATTTTTACTGCCTTCATGTCTCCATCTGATGCTGTCATGAAGAATGGTGCATTTCTTTATTTTACTCTCACCATTTCTTCTAGAGATTAAAATGGAAGACATATTGTTGTCGTAAAGAAAATGGAATTAAGCAAAAGTTTAAGGCACAGTAATAACGCCACATGAAGAAGAATATAAGAGATGAAATGCAAAGTAAAGGGAATAAGAAAGACGAAACAAAACAAAAACTGTTTTCTTATGTATTTAAATGTTTTAAATATGTAAACTCAAATGTTCAGATATATTCTCCTCAGACTAAACTCACTGGCCTCATTTATTTTCATGCTTTTAGGAGATGATGCAGATGATATTAAAAGCTAACCATCACAAGATTTATTTTAAATGTGTATCTATTTAATACATGTGACAGTCTGATATAGCAGACATGTCTAGATAAATTTGCACTGCATTTGTTTCATTACTGTCTCTGTTTTACAGGTGAAAATAGGAGCCATGCTGTAGATAAGCTGAAGAAAAGCTGGGAACAATAAAAGGAGAAAAAATAAGTGAAGATGATGAGCAAAAGAAATCAAACCAAAGATATGTACGTATTCATGTTGTTTATAATTCAAACCATTGTAAGTTATACAGTTGTTTGTTTATTCATTTTCTACCGCTTAGTCCCGTCAGGGGTCGCGGGTGTAATTTATATAGTTATTCATAATTTCTTCTTAAATCCAGAAAGACATCTGTGGAGAGATGACCTACACAAAAAAACACTCTGAAGGCTACAGCATCATTGTGGAGACAAACCTGTCCTGGACTCTTCTCAAACAATGGATCACAGCCTCAGACTCCAAAAGAAGAACATGTTCTCTTCAGTGAGACGCTAAAGCAGGACAAGAACATCAGGCCCCACAAAGGAAAAGAGACCGTCAATAACTTAAACTTTAATAACTCAATAAGCCGCGTTTTAACATGGAAATAAAATGAGTGGGTAAAATAATTTGCTTGTTTATGGCTGTGTAATTATTAGTCAAACACTATGAGGAGAATATGGTGATCTTACATTGATAATGACTTTTTGGCTGAGCATACTCCAGGAATCAGCACTGTTATCAGATTTGTCTTATCCACTCCACCCTTTAAGTTATTTTACTGATTGAGTTTTATAAACATTAAATACAAGACCTTTTTTCCCTGTTAAAATAACTTATCAAATCTGATAAGAGCAATATGCTTTCATTTAGAAAATTATATGTAATGTTACAAAATGATGGTACGTTTCTACAGTTTCATCGAGTCCTCCAACATATGGGACGTTGCAGCCGCTGCCAGGGACAGAGAGAGACGCTCTGAAGAGAGGGGGATCGGCTGCATGTACATTGACAGTTTTGCGACTTAAAGTCTTTCCCTTAAATATTCAGTCGATCAGTGCTGGCACTTATGCAACCACTCCTGGAGCATGACTTCATGGAGCCACTGGGTGTTGGAAGGGGCTGTTGTTGACTTCCAATGTAGGAGGAGATGACGTCTGGCAATTAGGGAGGTAAAAGCAAGAACCTCCATTTGTGCTGATGAATACTGTGTGTATTCCTCAGGAAGGCCAAAGACGGCCACATGTGGAGAAACACAGGCTGTGACTGAGAGAACCTTAGACATTGTGTCAAAATAACTCCAAAAACTGCCAAAAATTTGGGAAAGTGCTTTCTTAACTGGAACCATGTCTTATAAGTGTTGATAACAACTGAGTTACAGGTAAGGCCAGAGGGACGGACTGTGACTGAATCAGTCAGTAAAGCAAGTAAAGAGGATGATGGACATGACTGTGCTTCCAATTGACAACAGAATTTGATAATGTAATTCTATTAATCCTGCCATTCCACAAAAAATGAAAAATGGTTTTGTCTATGGACTTAAAAAAGCTTTTTGCTAAAAAAAAAAAAAAAAAAGGTAGACATTGAAATAAAAACAAATATTTCGGTAGGACATTCATCCTAATCACATTAATTCACCCTGTCAGAGAGAGAGGGAGAGCACTCCATCTCTGAAAATCAGCCTTTACCCAGTGAGGAGGGTAGAAACATTTGCAGAGTAGAGGGACTTAAAAGTCCTGTCTACATTGAACCCCAAATACCGAAACCCAGAAGGGCTTTGTTTAAAAGGAATGTCAGATTGAGAGAGCTGTGTTGCTAGTTTATTGACAGGGAAGCAATCACTTTTTGATACGTTAATCCTGTACCCTGAGAACAGGCCAAACCTGAGAAAGAAAGACACAATAGCGGGACATGAATCTACTGTCAGATCCACTCCGTCTCTCTCAGGGATCCGCTCCACTTTCCTTCTCTCTCCTTCATCTCATCACTGCCACCTGTCCCAAGCACCTGCAGCCTATTACCATCAGTGAGGTATTTAAACCTCTCCTGTCCACCTCTTCCCTGCCAGATCGTTTAGCATACTTTGTGTGAATGTTTCCAGCCCTCGCTCCAGGTCTCCGCTCCAGGTCTCAGGTTTGGACTCCAGCTATCAGTCCAGTTCCTCGGCTTGGTCCCAGTCACCGGCTCGGCTCCAGGCTTCGACGCAGCTCTACGGCTCACTCCAACTCTCAACCCAGCTCTCCAGCTTGGCCTCAGTCACCAGCTCGGCACCAGATCACGGTCCAGCTCCTCGGCTTGATTCCAGTTCACAACTTCTATTCAGCCATCCTCCTCAGCACGGACTACAGTCTCAGATCCCCTATCCAGCTTCCTGTCACTATCTGTACTTTAATAAAGAATCACTTACCTTCACTGTCTTATGCGCTTTTGAGTCTTCAGTCCCACATTACAGAACGATCTGGCCAAGATGGACTCAGCCAAAGCAGAGAAAGTAATAAATCGATTCACCATCATTGAAGAAACTCTCCAAAATCATGCAGCCCAAATTTACACTATTTCTGCCGGGTTCCAGGGAATTGTGTCTCAACAGGAAGACACATTCCATGGCATGTCAAATTAGATCCATCTCCTGACTTCTCAGCTATCGAGTATTCCGAAGACAACAGAGAGTCTGGCCTCCGTTCCACCTTCAGATCCTGTTTCCCCGGTGGTTCAACCGATCCCGGTCCAGGAGCCTCGGGTCGGGATTTCAGAACGTTACTCCAGAGAGGCTGATGGTTGTAATCCCTTTCTGGTCATCTGTTCAATTCTGTTTGCTCTGCAACCCAACACATTCCCCACAGAGAGAGCCAAGGTGGCATTTGTCATTAATCACCTGACGGGTGCACATCTCTGGGGAACCGCAGAGTGGGAGAGAGGTATCCCGGCCTGCTCTAGTTTCCAGTCCTTATCGACTGAACTCTGGAAGGTGTTTGACGCTGAGGATCAGGAGGGCGCGGCGGCCAGGGGTCTTTTTCAACTAAAACAGGGATCCCGTTCAGTGGCGGATTATTCCATTGAGTTTCGGATGCTTGTTCGACAGAGTGGATTTAACTCTCCTGCACAGAACCAGGCTTTCCTTCTCGGGTTCGCCGAGCACATGAAAGATGAGCTCGCCTCTTGGGAGCTTCCAGTAAACTTGGATGATTTAATCCGTATGTTAATCCGGGTTGATCAGCGAGTTCGAGCTCATCGGAGGGAGTGGGCTACCCGGAGTCCTCTTTGCCTTCCTCTTGATGCCCAGCTACCACAGCTCTCTGTATCCACAACAGATTCCAGTTCCACAACAGATTCCAGTGAACCCATGCAAATTGGCCACTCTCATCTCACTCCTGAGGAGAGGCTACGGAGGCAAAGGAGTCACCTTTGTATGTATTGTGGGGTTTCGGGCCATGTTGCATTGGTCTGTCCGTTAAAAAGACAGGCTTAGCAGTAGCTGGAGGAGTACTGTTGAGTCTTACAGAGGGGGTCTCCTCCATCAATCGCCCGCTTGTCCATGTCCAGCTGCTGCTTCCTGGGGGGCCACAGACTTTAACTACGTTCATTGACTCTGGGGTAGACGGCAGTTTTATGGACGAGACTTTGGCTCTTCAGTTGGGGTTGTCACGAGTTCCCCTACTCAAACCGGTTCCTGCACGGGCCCTGGATGGACACTTCCTGGGTACCGCAACCCACCGGACCAGTCCCGTAACCCTATTGGTCTCTGGGAACAATCAAGAAACGCTAGGATTTTTCCTAATTCAGTCTTCGAAGATTCCATTAATTTTGGGCTACCCCTGGTTGCGACGCCATAATCCTCACGTTGATTGGGACACTGGGCCAATATTGGGGTGGAGTCACTCTTGTCACTCCGTTTGTCTTCAGTCAGCGGGATTACCCAACCTGCTACCTGGTACACCTGTATCCTCTCTGCCGGCCAACGTTCCTAGGGAATACCAGGATTATAAGGAGGTCTTTAATAAGGCCAAACCCACAGCCTTACCCCCGCATCGGCCATATGACTGTGCTATTGACTTGCTTCCTGGCACCTCACCTCCTAGAGGCCGATTATATTCATTATCCGCTCCTGAAAGAGAGGCCATGGATCTTTACATTAAAGATGCGTTGTAGGGAAGAAAGACGAGACTCTCCGACCTTGCATTGTTTACCGTGGACTTAATGAGATCACTGTAAAGAATAGGTATCCGCTTCCCCTTCTGTTTGTTTTCCAAATTGGATCTTCGCAACGCATAGCACCTGGTTTGTATCTGACAGGGGGATGAATGAAAGAGAGCATTTAACACCTCGTCAGGTCATTATGAATATCTGGTGATGCCTTTTGGACTGACTAATGCTCCCGTTGTTTTCCAGAACCTGGTTAATGATGTGTTGTGGAACATGCTCGACCGGTTCGTATTTGTGTACCTGGATGATATCCTTAACTTTTCCAAGAATCACAAGGAGCATGTTCATCATGTCCAGTCAGTTCTTCAACGCCTGCTGGAGAATTTGCTTTTTGTTGAGGCTGAAAAATGCAAATTTCATGTACCCAGCGCCTCTTTCCTGGGTTACATTGTCGTCCAAGGTAAAATTCAGATGGACCTTTCCAAGGTGTCGGCAGTATTGGATTGGTCATCTCCATGCAGTCTAAAGTCTGGTTCCCGCCACCAGGCCCCCGCCTCTCGCCCAGCTCGTTTGGAGGTGCTCCGGCATATTCGGTGCAACGGCTCCTTAGATCTAGACGCCGTGGTCGAGGCATTCAGTACCTGGTAGACTGGGAGGGGTATGGTCCAGAAGAACGTTCTTGGGTCCCTGCACGCCACATTCTGGATCCACAGTTAGTTTGGGACTTCCATTCTTCACATCCCGGGCAGTCAGTTGGAACGTCCGGTGCCATTCCTTGAGGAGGGGGTTCTGTCAGATCCACTCCGTCTCTCTCAGGGATCCGCTCCACTTTCCTTTTCTCTCTCCTTCATCTCATCACTGCCACCTGTCCCAAGCACCTGCAGCCTATTACCATCAGTGAGGTATTTAAACCTCTTTAAAGGTATTTAAACCTCTCCTGTCTACCTCTGCCAGATCGTTCAGTATACTTTGTGTGAATGTTTCCAGCGCTTGTTCCAGCCCTTGTTCCAGCCCTCGCTCCAGATCTCAGGTTTGGACTCCAGCTATCAATCCAGTTTCTTGGCTTGGTCCCAGTCACCGGCTCGGCTCCAATCCTCATCGCCGCTCTACAGCTCGGCTCGGCACCAGATTACGATCCAGCTCCTCGGCTTGGTTACAGTTCACAACTGCTCTTCAGCCATCAGCGCAGTTCCTCAGCACGGACTACAGTCTCAGATCCACTAACCAGCTTCCTGTCACTATCTGTACTTTAATAAAGAATCACTTACCTTCACTGTCTTGTGTGCATTTGAGTCCTCAGTTCCACATTACATCTACAGGGTCTGAAATATACATTAATAAGTCATCTGCATATAGTGAAAGTTTGAACACTGTACGCAACCGGGAAATATCTCTAAAAATAGAAGAGGACCTCAGATAGATAGACACATCTCTATCGCGAGAGCAAATAGAGGGGACAGGGGCCAACCCTCCCTGCAGCCTCTCTTTAGGAAGAAATAATCAGACTTGAAATTATTAGTAATTATACTTGTGCATGGTAGTGTGTATAGGAGTCGAATCCAGGATATAAACCCTGTGCTAAATCCAAATTTAGCCAAAACCTCAAACAAATAATCCCATTCAACACTGTCGAACAACTTTTCTGCATCGATCGATATCACTACCTCAGGTGTTATTCTAGTTTCTTTAGAATGTATTACATTAAGTAGAGTTTGTATATTATAGAAGGCGCCCTTTAATAAATCCAGTCTGCTTCTTAGAAATAATAGTTTAAGCACCTTTTCCAGACAGTGGGATAAGGCTTTTGCAAGTATTGTAGTGTCTACATTCATTAAAGATATAGGCCTTTAGCACGCATAAAGTTCCGGGTCCTTGTCCTTCATTTAAAAGAATACTAAAGGAGGCCTGTCTCAAAGTAGGGGAAGAGAGCCCTGTGAAAGCGCCTCAGTATGCAATAATGGGATGTTTAGCTGAAAAAATGTCTAAAAACTCGAAACCCATCTGGACCTGGTGCGTTATTACTCTGCATGTTACGTAAGGCCAGGGAAAGCTCCTGTGTTGTCAAAACTGAGTCTAATTCAGTAACCACCTCTGGCCACATACTGGGGAAATCAAGGTCACCTAAAAATGTGGAATATCTGTTGGATCTGATGCCAGTTTGTGGTATATTTTTAGTTATTTTTCATTTATGCATGATGAGTTTATGTTTCAGAACGTAGGGATTTCTATCCATTGAATACAGGCTAAAAAAAAGCACCGGTTGTGTCTCAAGGCAGACGATAGGGCACAAAGGGAATTAGGTGGCTATTTTCTATCCAGTGAGCATAATCTAAAGATGGTGTAGTCTGGACATCAGGGAAGAAATTAAAAATAACAAGGGGGTTATTTCTATCCACTGGGTATAATCTAAATAGGGCGTTCGTGTAGATAACTCTAGGAAGAATTAGCGCGCAAGAGGGAAAACTGTGAGGCTGGTTTTATCCATAGATTATATGCGATTCAGCGCCGTTTATATCCCAGGAAAGAAAGGGTTAAAGAAAAGGTCTAATTCTCTGCGCAAAAGAATTCAGACACGTTTGAAAAAGCAGAACCTGTCTGAGAGAGAGCGCAGGGGTCTGAGGAAACGAGGCCTGGTTAGAAGATAGGATTCTTCAGAAGGGGGCACCTAAGTTTACGCTATTTTCCGGCTAAACTTAAGTATAGGAAACCAAAATAAAATAAAAAAGGGGCATCATTACAAAATCAATTAATGTAAAAATGGTGAAAAATTTAGATTAGAGGCCTGCTAATAAGGGGTAACACACTGTCCAAGTCGACTGGATTAAATACAGTGGGGTTGACCGCCAAACGGAACAAGAAAAGGACCTTAGCGGGAAGAAAAATAGTTAGCGTTCCTTTTCTATCTTAAAAAATTCAGCTGGGTGCTGGAATTAAGATATGAGACGTATAACTAAGCGACACAAAACCCGTTAAAGAGTTCAGGTCAAGGCTCTGGAAAGAGAGGCTGAACTAAATTGCCGCGGCGTGAAGACTAGTCTGGTGTGTGTGAGTGTGTGTGTGGTGTACAAAGGCCTTGGAGAAAGTTTATTAGTAGGCCAAGTATTAAACTAGATTTAGGGTCCTTTTAAAGTAATGGAAATTTAAGTATGATAATTAAAAAGACCATCTAAAAGGTGATTTAAAGAAAAAGTGAAGAGAAATAAAAAGTAATAATAGGATAAAGTCGACCAACAAATTAAATAACAGCGCTGTAAGAACTAATATCATTAAGGCTGAGAAAATAAAAACCTAGTAAAGGGTTAGTATTATCATTAGTAGAATAATATAAAAATAGGTTCAAAGCAGAACTCTAAAGTTGAGGCAGCAGTGGAGCCGACGGCAGGTCAAAAGATGATAATTTCAGGAAAAACTGGCGTCAGAAATAATAATATATAAACTGAAGGACTACGAACTATCTTTGGTTAGAACAAACTTATAGGAATAACAAGAAAGAACAAATATAGTCAAGAGTTTTCAGAGGTCTGTGCAAAATAGTAATAGTTAAATAGAATGAGATTAAAATTAGCAGTAACTATAACTCGAGTTAAAACACTGTGAGGCTTTATTTAGAGGAACTGTGGTTTCAGGAAGGTTTGAATTGATCTCAATGTAGGTCTAGTTGAGGTGAAATCCGGAAGCATTTCAATCTAGTCTATTAGAGAGACATTTAGAGTTTCTAGTGACGTTACAATCCACAGCTTGACATCGCCGCTGATAGAAAAATGCTGTTAGAAAATGACTGTAGAGAGACGGAAGACTGGTGAGCAGTTAAATGCCCAGAGAAAACGTAGAAAAAACTAGTACTGAATCCCACAAAACGTCTCGGTTACGTCTGTAACCTCGGTTCCCCGAGAAGGGAACGAGACGATGCGTCGATGACGCTTTGGGAACGCCCTCCGCGTGAGTGCGTCTGAAGCCTCTATGTCAACTAGTCCAATGGCGGGAGTGAGCGTCATGAGTGACGTCACGACCAGGAATTGATATAAACCCCAACCGCACAGCCGTGTTTGCTTCGACAGTGCGAGCAAGTCGATCACAGGAACGAAGGAAGTATGGCGGAGGACGATCGCCTTCCCTCTCGGGAACCGTGGTTACAGACGTAACCAGACGTTCCCCGAGGAGAGACGATGCGTCGATGACGCTTTGGGAACGAGAATACCCACGCCGCCATCTTACAAGTGCCTGAGTGTCAGCCCGAACACCCAACGCCTCAATAATTCAAAATATGAGACCCTGGAGTAGCGTCCAGGTCTAGACTATAAAACCTGACGAATGTGAGTGGCGAGGACCAACCTGCTGCGTCACAAACATCCTGAAGATGGGCCCCATACAATAAGGCTCTAGAGGCCGCCATACTCCTAGTAGAATGAGCTCTGACCCCCAAGGGGCACGGTAGGTCAGCATGCTCATAGGCAATAAGGATAGCCTCAACTATCCACTTACTAAGTGTCTGTTTAGTGGCAGGAAAACCCATCTTAGGTGACCCGAAACAAACAAACAGTTGATCGGACTTCCGAAAAACAGAAGTCCGATGAACGTAAGTGTCCAGTGCTCGCACCGGGCACAAGAGGTTAGATTTTTCCTGGTCCGATGATGCAAACGGGGGAGGACAAAAAGCCTGCAGAACAATAGGTCTCGGAACCACCGTCGGTACCTTAGGGACGTATCCCTGTTTAGGGTAGAGAAATGCTTTGACCATCCCAGGTGCAAATTCAAGGCAGGTGGGAGAAACCGAGAGAGCCTGAAGGTCTCCGACTCTTTTAAGGGACGAAATAGCCAGGAGAAAAGTAGTCTTAAATGAAAGAAACTTCTCAGAAACAAACTCTAGGGGTTCAAGGGAGCTCTAGAGAGGCCTTCTAAAACTATAGCCAGGTCCCAGGCCGGCACTCTCTAGTACGAGTTGCAGGTCTCAGCCTCAAAGTGCCACGAAGGAAACGAGATAAGAGGGTCTCGGCCCAGAGATACACCACCCACTGGTGCGTGGAAAGCCGATATGGCCGCCACGTAAACTTTTAAGGTGGAAGGACCTAGACCTGCAGTGAAGCGGCCCTGTAAAAACTCAAGAACTGAGCCAACAGAGCAGTGGACGGGGTCACACTGATGTTGGTAACACCAAGAGGAAAAAACCCCCCATTTGAGTCTATAAAGTTTCCTCGTAGCTGGAGCTCTGGAGCTAAGAATGGTCTCCACAACCTCAGTTGAGAGACCACTCTCTATGAGTTGCTCCCCCTCAGAGGCCACACCCACAGCTTCCAAATCTCTGGCCGGGGGTGAAATATAGCGCCCCCTGCCTGAGATAGAAGGTCCTTCCTGATCGGGATCTCCAAGGGAGGACCGTCGAGGAGGTGAATCAGGTCCGCAAACCAGATTCGACTCGGCCAGTGTGGAGCTACGAGAAGTAGACTTACTCCGTCCTGGCGGACTCTCTCCAGCACTCCTGGGAGTAGAGCTACCGGGGGAAAGGCGTACAGACGCAGCCTCGGCCACGTCTGTACCATAGCGTCCAACCCCAATGGGGCTGGATGAGAAAGGGAGAACCATAGTGGACAGTGCGTCGTGTACTGAGACGCAAACAGATCCACTTCTGCTCGGCCATACGATTCCCATATGAGCTCCACCGCCTCGGGGTGAAGCCTCCATTCCCTGGCCTCAGCATCTGCCTCGACAGGTGTCTGCTCCAATATTCTGAGTCCCTGGTATATACATTGCCCTCAGAGAGCGTAATTTCCCCAGGGCCCACAGGAGGATCTGATGCGCTAATTTGCAGAGTGACCGCGAGCGCAGACCCCCCTGACGGTTGATGTAAGAGACCACCGATGTATTGTCTGTGCGGACCAGCACATGATGGTCCCTCAGGTCTGGCAGGAAGTGCCTCAGAGCTTTGAAGACAGCCATCATCTCCAGGCGGTTGATGTGCCAGGAGTGATGATGGCTCTCCCACAGACCCTGAGCTGAGCGGCCTTCCATTACCGCTCCCCAGCCGGTAAGGGAAGCATCTGTCGAGATGGTCACCCGATGACAAAGAGCTCCCAATACCGGACCCTGGGACAGGAACCATTGTTCTCTCCATATGACCAAGGCCCGGAGACAACGGCGCGTGATCTTGATCAGATGAAGTGGGTTTCCCCTCGGGGAGAACCCTCTGGTCCTGAGCCACCACTGTAAAGGTCTCATGCTCAGCAGGCCCAAGGGGATCACATTGGACGCTGCTGCCATTAGACCCAACAGTCTCTCGAACTGTTTTATGGTGCGTGACTGACCTAGCTTTAGCTCTGATGTGACTGTGAGGATGTTTGCCACACGAGCGGGCGATAGAGTGGCTCGCATCGTGAGCGAATCCCATACCACCCCGAGAAAAGTGGTCCTCTGTAATGGAGATAACACGCTCTTCTTGGTATTGAGCCTCAAACCCAACAGAACAACTGTTCTGATTCACCGTCTCGATTGGATCTGCCCTCACAGGTCTGACCCACTTGGCGTCAGGCCCTTTTCTTCTGAGCCAACGCTTTCTTAGCGAGAAGAACGGTCCTCAGATCCGGCTTCTGCTTAGATTGCTTTGGCTGTGAGTGCTGGCTCGGTCCCCGTAATTTTTTAGGAGGAGCTCGAGACGCAACACTCTCTTTTTGAAAAACCCGATATGACGAGCATGATGGCTGGGGCTGCCTTGCACGCCCAGCAGCCTCAGGTTGAGGTCGGCGAGGAGAAAACTCTTAAAAGCTTCAGATTGCTTTTTATTTTCTTGAAATCTTTCCACCACTTCATTCACAGTATCACCAAACAGACCTTCATGAGAAATGGGTGCGTCTAGAAGAAAAGACCTATCTTTATCCTTAATTTCTGAAAGATTAAGCCAAAGATGTCTTTCTGTAGAAACCAAGGCCGCCATAGATCTACCAATAGCCCGTGCTGTTTCTTTAGTCGCCTAAGAGATAAATCCGTAGCCCGACGAAGTTCGTGAATTTCGTCACTGCTGGCTCCTCACTGTTATCTAACTCCCCAGCAGCTCAGCCTGGTAAGCCTGAAGCAATGCCATTGAGTGAAGGCAAGCTCCAGCCTGACCTGCTGCTGTAACCTTACCCACTAAAGTAGATGTAATTTTTAAAGGCTTCGTGGGCAAAGTCGGGTTCTTAATATATGGCGCTGAACCAGGGAGAGATAGCTCGCGGCGTCTGTTCCACCGGCATCGCTTCATAACCATTTTCTTTCAGCCCTCTTATATCAGAATAAGTGCGCACTTGAGGACTGAAAAGACGTGATGAATATGGCTTATTCCACGATCTAGACAGCTCACTGTGAAGATCAGGGAAAAAGGAGACCCGTGATGTGGCGATGTTTTAGAAGACAGAAAACGCTCGTCTAATTTGCTTTTAGGGCGAGCGCTCTGTTTATCAGATGGCCAAGATATATGTAGCTTATCTACAGCTCGTGTTAATACGTCAGCCAACTCCTCATATGCTGGGGAAAGAGATGGTGAATCCTCTTCCCCCCTGCTTGTGTCACCTCCACTGCCCGTTATATCCAACTCCTCGGAGCTAGAGCAACGAAGCAATGCGCTCTCCCCCCGGGCAGAAGAAGCCGCGAGGCGGGCTTCTGACACCGGCGTTTGAGCTAAGGATCTCCCAGGTAAGGGAGGAGAAAAAGCCCTCGGGCCCGTCTCCAACCCCGCTGAGAGATCCATTTGTGAACCCCAGGAATGCATTCTCCGCTCTGCCTCGGCAGAAGCGGGTCCTGACCCCTGAGGAGCACGCGGTTCGCCGCTCTTCTCAAAGAGTGACAAACGTGAGCGGAGCATGCGAAGCGGAAACTTCTCACAGTGCGGGCAATCAGTCTCCTCGAAGGCTGATAACGCATGCTCCACTCCTAAACAAACCACACAAAGCTCGTGTGAATCCCCACCCGTTAAATAACGCGGGCAGGGAGAAACACACGGTCTGAATAGTTGTTTAGCTATTGTATCTTTCTTTCAAAACTTTGCACAAGACAGACAGGTTTGACACAGATCGCTTGCTGAGGCACAAAAAAGCAAACACCGGCTGTGCCGGTTGGGGTTTATATCAATTCCTGGTCGTGACGTCACTCATGACGCTCACTCCCGCCATTGGACTAGTTGACATAGAGGCTTCAGACGCACTCACGCGGAGGGCGTTCCCAAAGCGTCATCGACGCATCGTCTCTCCCTCGAAGGGGAACAACAAAGATGGGAATAATTGTTAAAGCAAAAGAATATTAGTATGAATAATTAAGAGAAGGTAAAGGAAGTCTCATTCCTTCAAGATGGGAGGAAAAATACAAAAAATATTAAAAGTGGAGATGTTTTGACTCCATTAGAGGTGATTATTGGACAGAAACCCACTCCAAAAGAAACAGATCAGGAATTATATGAAAAAATGGCATAAACGAACTCATGGGGCTTTACAGTGGCCTATTACGGGCAGCTTTGACCCAATGTGTTGTGATGAACTAGAGAATAATATAAAACTTTACAAGGCTAAAGATCTGAGATTTACGGATGAAAAACGTATGAGAGAGAATGAAATATTGGGATGGTTTAGAGACGAATCAAGAAGGAGACTAATTGAAACAAAACCAGGTCATTCAGCTGTTGAGGTCCAGAAATAATTGTTAAGACTTGTACCGAACCTTCAGCCCTATTGCCTTTTCAATATAAAGAAATTCCTGAAAAGTTTCCAATAAAAGTGCTGTCTGAAGAAATCGAGCTGGTTTTATCTGATCCAGAGAGCGAAGGCTTGGCTGAAACAGATGAGAGCAGCTGCAGCAGCGTCTCTCCTCTGGGAAGAGCAGCCCGGATCAGATGATAAGAGACAGGAATGTGAAGAGACTCACTCCCGTCCAGAGGTGTTAGACTCTCCTGACTTTAGAAACAATGAAATAAAAGAATTCAAACAACTGGATAAAATGATAAGAAGTCAATCCCGTCAATATAAAAGATAAAAAAAAGAAATGCCAGACAAACTGTTAAAACACTCTTCAACAAGAGTTGAAGAGTTATTCTGAAGCTGACGCACAATTAAAGCGTATTTAATAATCTTTCTGATCCTAAACAGACCTCTTACAGCCCGAGTCTAAAGGCTTA
>JALDNG010002283.1:0-40771 GCA_024349245.1 Neodontobutis hainanensis | reverse complement strand
AATTTAAAATGTATTTTTACTGGCTATGCGTTATGCTTTAAAAAGAATCCAGATATACAATATATCAAGACTCAAAAACATTTGCATTACGAACATGGTTATTAAACAAGTTTAACAGCAAAACAATATATTTATTCATTTCAGCTGTAAGATTTTTTTTAAGTGATCGAATTAAGCATGTTATGGCTTTGACATATAACGGGTAAATGAGCACTACTTGATATAACTGCATTATTCACCGGGTGCTCTACACAGTGACTGTAGAAAATACACTCCGGTAGGCTACCGTCAATGCTCTGAAGCCCACCGCTAATGACTTGACAAAATAATGTGCTATCATTATGTGTTAAGATAATGTAAGATTATCTCACAAAAAAGTAATTAACTTTTTCTATGAAATTGTTATAGCACATAAGATTGTGCTAGCGTTATGTGTATTCGCTCTGTTTAGGACTTGTAGAGGTTGTTTCTGTTGCTCTTATATTGATCTGCCTTCAAACTGTGTTATAATGTATAACAACTGTACCTAGTACATTCAATGTAGTATCTAGTGCTGTAAACACTTTTCAGTTCAATACATCTAAGGTATAAACTACTATTTTAATATTTATAAATCTGGGCTTAAAAAAATTGTCAATGTAAACATATATACATATCTTATGCTAAAATTGTATATTTTTTAGTCACTTAGCCTCAGAGAAATTATTACAAGCTTATGACCATGGTCTTTTGTTTATGTGAAGCCTGTTGTTATCTACCCTAACCCTGCCCTGCAATTGTTATTGTAACATTATATGTACTGTACTAGTTTGGTAACCATTTAAGGTTATAATAGCACCTAATGTGTTTTTGTATGTTTGTTTAAGTTTTCCTCTAGGTGATCCAGACAGGACCAGTGGGTGTTGAAGAAGAGGAGACAGAACTGGACTACTACCTCTTCCAGTCGGTTGTGCAGTCAACACTTTAAAACGGATTGCTTCTGCACTGATTTGAGGGTACCCAAAACTTTATGTGTCATCTTTATTACAAGGACAGTAGATACTGACCAACAGTACAACTGTATAATATGCCAGAGTAACATTAGTCCACATGGGTTATTGTAGAACTGTAGTTGTAGGTGTAGTATAATTCTAGTCACATGAAAGCAGCAGATTAGAAACATCATTAATAACATGCACGCCATTAGGAGCAAAAATAAAACACGCTGTCAATATTAAAAAGGACAAATAGAAAACATGCATCACTTACACTACAGACATCTTATTAAGCAAAGAGAAACAGAAGTTGTTTAAACAGCAGAGCACAGAGGGTTTTAATACTGACAAGTCAGATCTGAAGAGACACATTTTTAAAAGAGAGTAAAATAATCCACTTAAATTCATTTCTCTGATGGTATTTGGAATAATGTTTAATTGTTTAGAAGCTCAAACAGAAAAGGCAGACTGACTGAAAGCTGCTTTTCTAATCTATTTAGTTTACCAATTTGTTAGTATTTTTCTATTGAGATGCACTCTTTATACTTGTTATTTGCTCACTTTACACACTACATTGCACCTAGATTAGACACCTTTTCTCTCACCTGTTGAAACCAGTTAGAACCAGTGGATACATAGTGTGAAAGTACTGATACAGTGGCAGGGAGAGTCTGCTTCCTGCGAGAGACGCGGCCATAGATTACTATTACTTTTGTGGTGTCAAGCTGACTGTGGACACAACTCGTTGGCTGACATTGTGTTGTGTATGTGGTGAGTGGGCTTTCTACCAAGACAGGCCAACTTGAATTCATTTTGTGTGATTTTTATTTGAGTTTTTCTGACTTTCCACGTGGTCCCATCATGCAGCAGTCATTTTAAACTCCTCATCACATCCTGGCTATTTCCACCTTCACCCTTGACACTGGACAAAATGCCCAGGTCATTCCCGCCGCAGTGAATCAAGAGGACCTCCGGCACTGATCTTCTTTGCAATGTGCCCTCAAAAAAGGACAGGAGCCCACTCCAACAAGGGCCAACCCAGCCAAACCAGCAAACCCGGGCACGTGGATGGCTGAGGTGGCTAAGTGTTGTTGCTGCAGCTCTCTGGGCTCCACGCCGGACATGGCTGTCACCAAAGATCCACACAGTTTCTAGATGTGGAAAGAATGCATAAATGAATGTAAAAAAAAAGTTACAATTGAGTCGTTCAAAAAAAATTAATTAAAAAAAAAGTTAAATATGCAGCCATAACTGGACTTACTTGTCTGTGCAGCATGTCCTTGGGAGGTCTGCTTTCCAGGTGAAGAAGCAGAGGGCAAGTCCATCTTGAAAACTACAAGAGAAAGAGTTATGCATAACTTGGCTGTAACTATGTAAAATATAGGCTGTGTCCAAATTCAGGGTCTACATCCTCCTTAGGATCCTTCCTACCCGGTTGAAGGAGGAGGGGTCCTCCGACGACCGCAAAACCCGGAAGTCGGTTTGTGAATTTGGACAGCCTACCCTTCTTTCAGTTCCCTCCCTTACCCGTTGCTCATTTCCTGTCGCCTAGCAACCGTGACAGCGCTAAGCTTTTTTTTTTGTTTGTTTGCTCCGGTGAAGAGCTCATCGTTCTCTCCCCGGAGCTTTATAAAAACTTCTGTCTGCTCTTTCGTCCCTGGAAGCGTTAAAAACAGCTTCAATCAACAGATTAGCTGTGTGTAAGGGGATATTCACACAGGCTGTAAGAAAGAAGCTAGTTTACGAGTAATGTTTTTGGTACATATATAAACGTACAATACTTAACAAAATGTATGACAACCACTGAAAAAAAACACATATTTTTTTAAAAGCCAGTTTTTAAAAACGTACATCTAAAAGCATACTCCTCTCCCACTCCGCTACCGCCGCTTCATTGGCCATTACGCTCTGAAAAGAATTATGGGATAGGTAGGACGGGAAAGGATCCACCACACTCATCCTTCCAATTCGGGAAAAGGAGGACGTATTTGTGGGCCGCATTTGAAGGATCCTACAAATTTGGACAGCCTTCGCTGGGCTGTGACGTAACATCCTTCAAATGAGGACTCGAGCAGACCCTGAATTTGGACACAGCCATAGTCTCCAAAGTAATGTGCAACTGCACTTACTTGTCTGGGCAGTGGGTTCTTGGGAGTGAGCAATATGAGAAGTGATGTTTTACATCTTTTTAACTACAATAGAAAAAGTTAGATTAGTATGCTATATTATAGCTTATAAAATATTAACTATATAACATATTATAGAGAGAAACAGTGTGTTCATGAATCTAAAATCATATTATTTTAATTTAGAAGTATTTATAATATTTTGGCTTTAATTACCTTAATCTACAGGTTCTTTCTGTACATTTAATACATGTTTTAACTATATTTAGAAAAAGTATGTGACGGATAACAATCTTTCAATTTTATAGCTTAATCCCCAAAACATGCACAAAAACCAGAAGTGGGAATAAACATATTTATACGTTTGAAGTCTTTGCTTTCTTTAGTGGTCTTACAAGTAAAGCTTCTAATAAAATTATCATAAAGTTTTAACAGCCATTAGAGTTGATTTCAAATTAGTTGATAGATGCAGTCAAAGTCATGAAGTCCACTTACTATCAACAAACAAGAGCAAGCCAACGATGGCAACAAGAGGGGCGGAAATCCCACTGTGAAAAAAAAATTGCTGGAAGGAAGAGCTCCACTTGCGTTAGCAACAGGTTAGCATTAGCCTTAGCATCGGCTACCGCGGAGTGGGCGTAGTTACCCACGCACGCGCTTGCGATGCAACACTCCCGTTGCCCATTTTAGTAACATCCTCTGACGAATGAGTCTGAAATGTCCGGATGTAATCGCCATTTTTTTTGCCCTGACTTTGAGTCATATCAGTAAATAAGGGACCAATGGGCGGATTACATCCATTTTTATTTACAATCTATGGACAGCACTAAAGACGGAGAATGTAGAATAACTTCCGGTGCGATCAAGGATTCATGTTAACGGATTTGAGACACACCCAAGGTGAACAGACACTACTTCCGGGTTAGGCTTTCAGGTCCAAGTCTGTAGGGATAGTATGTGCTTTAACAATCATTTAATTTAATTTAATGAGCATTGTTTTTTGGATTTCTTCACCGGTAACGTTTCTAATGTATTGTTACTCAGACATCCTCTGACGTCCTGCTCCATGGTGAAAATGAGACGAGTCCAGGCTGTGCTGTTGTGTGAGTAAATTAACGTTAATCCCAAGTACACGTTATTCATTATTCTTAATACGACAGCAATTTTGGCCTTGTGTGTCAAACCTGCAATAAGGTTTCATAAAGTTTATCTGAAGTCTGAGCCTGTTACCGAAGGAACTCTGTGACTCCAAAGTGAGGGATGTTCTGCGAAGGGAAGCACTTTTTTTTTCTCCATGGATTTCTATACAGCGTAACAAATGCGGCTTCTTGGGGCAGAGGCGTGGCCTGTTTCGTAGAGTTGTGACGTTCGCGAACGAACCGATTCTTTTGAGCGGCTGAGGGGAGCCGTTCTTTCTGTCGTTCTTTTTTCCTATGCGTGTCTCACACAGATGCACACAAATGAGCGAGACAGAACAGTTATAGGGGGGAGGGGCGCACCCAGTGCAGGCCGACACTTTATAGCGTGATGATATTAGTTACTAGTTGTGTACGCCTCCTTCACGTGAGTACTCCAATGAAAAAAAAAACCGCGTGCCTCTGTCATTGGGTAGGATAAAATTAGAATTTTATTTATTCTAATTTTATCTACTTTAAATATTTTTTGTTTTCTATCAAAATGTTCTTGTGTGATAATGTTCTTGTGTGGAAGTGTTTGTAGTAAGAGCTGTTTTGCACAGAAATTCATTGCAGCGGGCTTTGTTTTTGATGTTTATTTGTGAGTAGGTATTGTATGAATAACATAAGTCAGCGTAGCTTTACACACACACACACACACACACACACACACACACACACACACACACACACTTTGTACTAAATGTAAATCCAAAATAGTGATGTCACTGTCTAAGCAGAGGGATTTGTGCAATCCTATGGAATATAGTCCACACATGACAAATGAGGTAATAATCAATATTTCAGAATAATTCAAACTCAGATATTGGTGTGTGATATCTGAGTTTTAATTATTTGACTACAAATCTCACCTCATCATTCCTCCCAGTGATTATTTCCAGGATAAACTGAGATGCCCCCAAGTTGGCTTCTTAAAACTGACTAAATATTTAAAAGAGGAAGGAACGGATCGTGAAGATCCGGATCCTCTCAAAGAGCCATAAATGTTTTGAGAATTTGCATAGGTCAGCGATCATGCGCAGTTTGGCAAAAAAGTGTAACATTAATGTATATATTATTACAGCATTAATGTATTATATTAATGCTGTAATAATTTTCGTTTCATGTACTGATCTGAATAGTTCACACTAAACTATTAATATATGGAATACCCATTTGACTTAAATGTATTTATTTACTAGTGGGGATAAGGCATATTAATAAACATCTGAGTAAGAGTTCTAAATATGCCTCTAGACTATGCCTCTACACTATGCCAGTGCCTCTGACTCTCTTCTTGACAGCGGTCAACTGTTCAAATATTTGGTTCCCTTGAATGACAGAGCAGTTTGTACAAATGTGTTGCGTCTGTGTGCTACCTCACAGTCTACTTGAGCCGTGGCCCTGGTACAAGTCCCAATAAAGCTCTTCTGTTTAAAAAACGACCTTAAGAGGAGGAGGCACAAGTCTGTGCAAAATTTTGTATAATTAATTATAATTGAGTAAATTATATTTCTCTACAGCAGTGCAATGGTGAAATAAAATAGTTTTTTTGTCAAAGATTTTTATGAACTTTTAAAAAAGGGATTCAATCGGTTTGAGTGTTGCACCAGCAGCAAGTGACTAGGTGGTAATGCAGTATTCTATGTGAGAAAATTGTGAGTGTAAAAACATCATAGCAGCATTTGAAGTCATAAAACGTCTGTCTTATATTATGTAAATTAAAACTGACTATGTTTGTAATCTGTTTGTGTTTTTTTGAATGTTAGCAATGTCAAACTTAGATGTTTAAACTCTTTCACTATGGTAAAGCGCCACACCATCCAGAAAAACATTGGCTTTCAATAGTTCTGTTGGATTGCATTGTCGGCATACATTTGGACATTAACATTAGGACACACTGCAGGGAGGTCATTTATAAAAAAGTGATGTATAGCTATTATTTAAGTGGTTATTCAATTGTTTTGCCACCCATTTTACTGCAATCTTGGAAATGACAGGGAGGATAGTAATTGGTCTGTAATTCGACATTTCTGTTTTATCACCTGATTTAAAGATTGCGATTACCAAGCCCAGATTCCATGCTGAATGCACAACACTTTGTTTAAAAGAGAAGTTAAATAGATATGTAACTGGTATAAGCAAAAAGTATGTGAAGAAAAGGTTGAAGCAAAAGCATCTGGACTCAGTTTTCAAGGGGAAGATGTTTCATCTCTAATTCCAAGAGACTTTATCAATTCAGAAATCAACTGGTTAAAGATCTAAGCTTATATCTCTAGAGGGAGGGGTCTAACCTGAAACTAAACCTGACCAGGCTATTCTGGTCTCATAGTCGTCAATTTCGAAAGGGCAGTGTGACTCCTGACGTGAGAGTTGTTAGTATCACAGGTTCATTCAGGTGTTGTTGACAAAGAGATGAAACGCATTCACCTTGAAAACTCAAGTCAAGAGTCCAGGTGCTTTTGATTTAACCTTTTTTTTTTCAAGATGACCTGGATGACTGAGAACCTTCAGAAAAGGAGTCTTTTAATTGTTTAAGAAAATATCAAACCCATAAACATATTTAGACTTGATTAAGAGAGTTAATTTGATTGATTACTTCTATTGCAGATATTTTATCTATCAGCATGACTGGGATCATCAGGGCAATGTTTGCAGTCAGGTGGATTAAACTGTTGAGCTACCTCACAGACATATAAAATTATTAATTTCTGTAGCTACAGTTGCAGAATTTTGTGTAGGTATGCTATTCAAATTTTATCTAATTTTGCATTGCCTGCCAATTAGTTTTTTGTTGTTTTGCCAAATTTAATTATTTCCTTTTGCATCCTCAATAATTGTCACGTAGAAATTTGCTTTGGCTTTGCGGAATGTGCTTGTTACTTTATTTCGGACTGAGATAAACCTCTGTCTGTGGTTAAGCCAGATTTTTAAGATTTTTAAGAATGACCCTGTCCTATCATCTTTCTACATTTGCTGTCAATCTAGGGCAGTGGGTTATTTTCCTTTTTCTCTTGTGTTACCCTTTCTTGTATGTGGTGCCACTAGTTCTTGTAAGTCTCTTTAAGAGCCACATTGAGATTTTGAATTTGGTTTTGTGGAATGTAGTCAGGGAAATTTATACTCTTGTATAATTTAGGAATCTTTCTGTGGTACGTTTGCGTGAAAAAGGATTATTTTATGATCAGACAGCCCTGTTAATAGGTTGTAGGTAGGGATGTAACGATTGACTCCATTCACAATTCGATTCGATTAAAGATTCTGAGATTTTGTCCCAATTTTATTTTTTATGAAATGAGCTGAGGCAAATTAGAAGTGAACAAGTGCCCTTTATTACTTTACAAATCAGGTCTCTAAACTAACTTTTTCATCACCGTCCTAAGTACAGTCCCAAAAGCAATTTCTAAGTAAATGTCAAATGTTCCCATATTTCTTTAAAATATAGGCTAATGTTTGTCTAATTATGTTCATACAAAAAGGGCACGGGGATAGGGTTTGGGGTTAATTCTCAGTGGATGTGTCAAAGTAGCTCTAGCTGTCACAGGCGTGGAAGGACGTACTCGCCCAACTTATTTAGGCAACCTAAAAATTTCTAATCGAATTACTTGATTTATTCAATGAATCGTTTCAGCCCTAGATGAAACAGGCCATTGATCTGATGTTCCAAGATTAGGACAATGTGTCAAAGCAGAAAGTCAATGTGGAAGAAAACTCCTAACACTGCCTTGAATGCAGAGACTAGTTTATTATAAGCATTTTATTTGTTTTGTGTTCTAAGATGTAAATGTTGAATTAATATTAATAGTTGTGATTTCTTAGGATATAGCAGTGAGGACAGAGTTTAATGGTTGCAATGGTTGAACATGGTTGGATTATGACTACTTTACAGAAGGTTCATGCCAATTTCAAATTCCATAAAATCTTTTAAAATAATTATACTGCCTAAATTCCCCATTTACAATTCCGTGAACCTTGGAGATTTATTGCAATAGATTTTAAACTTGCCACAAGAACCGAATTACATGGATATCCAGACCAACATTTTGCAGGCTTCTTAAAGAACCCCAACTGAGATTGCAACATGGTTTTATTAGATGCATTTTTGTTTTGGGAAACTTTTGGGAAAAAACTATTAAATAAAACATAATCATAAGTATGTGATTAAGATAATTAATTATCTCCTTGGTTAAAAAAAAGTTAAAAATGCTTTCTTTTTTATTTTATAATGACATTCACCACACTGTCTAAAATACAATTAAGATTGTAATTAAAGTAATTGCATCAAACATTGTAATAATCACATTCAGTTCATTTAAAAATATGCATACTTACTATCCTCTTTAAAATACATTAATCTAGTGTTCCTTTTTTTTTACAAAAAACACTAGATTAATAAAAAGAATAAAAATATATAATATAATATATAATTAAAATTATAAAATAATTGTTAGATTAGTTGACTAATCCAAAAAAATAATCGTTAGATTAGTCGACAGAAAAAATAATTGTTAGTTGCAACTCTAGTGTGTTTAAAAAAAATAAAACAAACAAAAGTATGGTTGTCCAAGCCTTAATCTCACAATTCCATACTTGCAGCTAGGGCCCAACTAAAACGTTGGTTTGTAACTGCTTCATTATATGGCAAAATCAAACTGTGGAAGCAAAATGTTCCAAATAAAAAAACGCCTATGCATAAGAATGCATTTTAGATTAATTTATATCACCCAGCCTTACCTTTGCTCCTGCCTCCTACAAAATGAAAGAGATAATTATTTGATGCACAAACTTACATTTGTTCTACTGTAACATTTTAGCAATGGTGATTTGGGCTTTTATCCTTATCGCAATTTTGTGATTATGTAGCCGCCTTTTCTTCTTGTTTTCCTCAATCAAGCAACTGTTACAGTCCGATTATACCTAGGTTTTTTTTTTTTTTTTTCAATGACTGCAATCTGTTGTTTATTACTAAAAACTCCATAGAGACATCAGTAGCAAACTCACCTAAATCCAGAGCGATATTAGTAACAAACTAACAAGATAGCCTACTGGTAGCCGACAGCAGCACCGGGTTGTCTGTTGCGGGACTTGACTTGAGTATTTCGATCACTTGGCACACGTCCCAGCTGAGGAGTCCTAAGGCCAGGGGTGCTGAAGGAGAGATGATGTCCAGCCATAGTAAATGGCAAAGTTAAAAAAAAAAAAAAAAAGTATGAGGATTCCAAAATAGAGTAAGATCATTCCACAGACTAACAGTATTTATATATTTGAGTTTTGCTCATTCTTCCGGAAACCTTCTTTATGATAGGACAAATCTGAGTGTTAGCACTTCATTATTCGAGGCTCGTCACATGCGAGCTGACGATAGAACAAACGGAGCCTGTCACACTAGGACTTGATTGGTCAAAACTTGTTACATGAGAGGTGACATATCAAGGAAGAACTTACAAGGTGGAAGTTTCAATCTGAATTTGCCATGCTTACATCTGTAAGGGTCAACTTTTGTGCATGTTAGCAAAACTCTTTGCAACGAGAGTGACAAAGTTACGTAAATGTCCAGTCAACGGTGGAGAACAGAGAGAATGTGAGCAGTAATCTGTGTTAGCAAAGAGGCTAAACTGTAAACAGAGGCTGCTGTCGTCCCAAGTCTGAACCATCTCTGAGCCATAAGTTATTAATTCATAACACAGTCAACTAAGTGTTCACCTATTTGAGGACTGACATCATAACATCTTGCTCTCCCCCACAATTCATACTGTTGTTGTTTCCTCAGGCAAGACACTTAAGGCTGATTTATACTTGTGCATCGGGTGCGCGTAGTAGGTACGCCTAGCATACGCACTGACGTGTACCATACGCATTCTAACACCGCACTCTGACGCCGCACCTCCTCAAAAATGTGACTACGCGTCGCGACCATTGACGGTATAAGGGCTGGACATAGCAAGCCCGCTTCGGTCTGTGCCAAATAGGAAGTAGGGGTTGGCTCCATCAAGCATGACCCTATTGACATCCATTGAAAAATCGGGCGCAATTACGAAGTGACTATTTTTCTCACAGTCATCATTCTAACGCTGCCGCCTTTCTTTGAACACAATCTTATTATTCCCGTAATTGCTATATTGATATTTGTCACATAACTCATACTATTAAGATTAATAACCTACCTATCAGATGCCTCTATTCTGCTATGTCGGATCGTGGGGCGTGGCTGATCTCGCTACCGGCATTTTGTAGTTTTAAGCTGCTCTCGGTAAAAAAAGCAGCTGGAATATAGCGTTATATGATCAGAAGAGAGACTCGTGGAGACCTAACTATTTTAAATCAGTGAAGTTCAAGCTTTTGCTACACCCAAAGATTGTTTTAGTAAGTCTTTGTTTTCTGAAACTTTTAGCAAGTAAGTCTTCGTTTTTGTTAATTAGTTTGTTAGTTGCTGCTGTTCATGTATGGAGATCGCTTGCTTTTAGCTAAAAGCTAACGCTAGCTGTGTTTGATTTAACTCCGCTAATTTAAGTAACTTTTTCATCGACAACTGCACTAAATGAACCACACTCCAGTTTCAAGGTGAGTACATTTTTGCATGTCTTAAAATACTGTCAGAATATATACATTTGTTATACGTTTTTAGACCCGAAGGTGGCTCTCCACCGTTTAACGATAGCTTAATATGATACACTGGACCAAACTTGGTAATAATATGATATAAGGTCATATCTAACCTTCAATTTGGAAGGAATTAAGCATAATGGTTTTTAGTTTTTAGTAAGATAATATTAAGGCTAAATGTATCTGACTGAAAAATTACTGTGTAGTTTGCAAAGTCAGTAAATGCCATAATATAATCATAATAATATAATCAAAATTAGAAGTGGGCTTAATGTACTCTTTTACAAAGATCTGGGTTGTGTCATTTTGGTAAATACATTTGACACATGTCTGTTTTATTAAAATAGATATTGTTCTCTCACAGATTTCCTAAATGTGATGCTGTCAAACTGAGGCTAAAGGTGATGCTGAGGCTGATCAGAAGAAAGGCTCTTGTTGTGGTGTGAGCACTTTGAAGAGGATATTCAGACAAAGGTGAGTGTTAGATTAAACTACACATTACATTAAACATTACACGTGCAGTGCCCACTAACCTCTGAGACTTTTTTACTCTAGAAAACACTTTCCTTACTCTACAGTCATACATCTCTTGAAAATTACTGTAGCTAAAGTGCATGTGTTAGTTTTATATTTGTACATTTATCATCTGTAAATCATGACAACAGTGGACAGGTAAATGTTTAAGTCAGGTTTTAAACATGACAGACATGATCTCTGACACAGTACATTTCACATTAACTGAAATGTACTGTACATTAATTATTATATTTAGGAAAATGTAAGTTCAAATCAAAGTCCAGGGTGCACGTAGCAAGAAGGTCGTGAGTTCAAAACCCGGCAGACTCAAACATTCCTCGGCCGACTCCGGTCTTTCTGTGAGGAGTCTGCATGTCCTCCATGTCACCGTGGGCTCTCTCCTGGTACTCCAGCTTCCTCCCACCGTCCAAACACATGCATGTAAAGGTTAATTGACAACTCTAAAGTGTCTCTAGTGAATGAATGTGAGAGAGAATGGTTGTCTGTCACTGTCTGTCTCTAAATGACAGCCCTGTGACTAACTGGCCACTGTCCAGGGTGTACCCCGCTTTAGGCCATGAGCTGCTGGGATAGGCTTCAGTCACCCTCGACCCCTAACGGGACAAAGCGGTAGAAAATGAATGAATGAAATCAAAGTCCACTATTTTCTTAAAAACAGTTCTTACACACACAGTAACACAGTGAGCTGGTGAAGTGTTTTTTTTCCTGTGATTAACTGTGTTCAGAGGTGACCGGGCCCAACAGCAAGACTTGTTTTAAACATAACTTTTACTTTGTTCTCTGTTTTCGCAGCGCTCCTCTACAGTTATCTGTCTGCTGCTGCTTTTCTGTCGGCCCAGTCCAGTCAGGTCCAGTCATCAGTCTGCTGCTCTGTTCTTCTCTGCTCCTGGACAGTTGACCTAGCCCAGCCTCGGCTTCCTCAGCTTCATCCTACATCACATCCTGGTCCATCTACAACTTGAGCTTTTTTAAATAAACTTAAAACAAAATACAATCTCCATTCATTTATGTGCTTCTAGGTTTGAAAGCATATATAAACTGTTTTTAAGATCTTGAATCTGACATAATGTATACACTTTGTTTTTAAGTGCACAGAGTTAATAACTTGTAAAAGGCTTTTTAAAGAAACTTTTAAATAACGTGAAAGTAGATGAAAGCAAACAGACAAAACTTTAAATCATTTATTACTATAGTGTTATTTTAGAATGCCATAAGCAATAGAAGGTATTGTGGAAAATAACCAGAAATCATAAAACATATTGTTTTGTGTATTATTAAATTGTAATGATAAAGTAGTGCTCAAAGATGGAAGGGTTTCTTGAACTTTCAGGTTGCTCCTGAGGTCTGACCTGCAGCTGCACAGGTAAGGAAACTGAAAAACAAAAATCAAAACTGGTTTAACTCATATTTACTCCATCTCAAAAATACAGCATATCTGTTTACAATTTCTAAATAACCAGTTTTTTTAAAAAATGTATGCAATGTGTCTATTTTAAGAAAACTATCATTAAGCTAAGATATATATCATACAGAAACTATAATTCTAAATGATCTACTTTATATATTTTTACAACATACAGTTTATAATTACGAGGCTATCTATTGATAAGCAGGTTAGTACTATTGCTAGCTGTAGATGTATTTTAGAACAAAGATGACAACATGGTGCTTACTAAAGCAGGAGAATATTTAAAAACCGTAGATGTTGGTGTAAAAGTGAAATTCACCGGTCTCTGTCAGCCAATAACCGTAGAAGGGGTAAATAATAGTGACCTGAAAGGGAGATATAATCATTAAATTAGATAATGCTTACCTAATAATACACTTTGTTTTACCCATATATTATTCTATACATAATTTGGGTAAAACTAAATATAAGAAAGTCAATTAGTTTTAATAACTAATGCCATTAGTAATTAAAACGAGATTTAGCAATAAAAAAGGAAACACTGCTCTGATTACAGTTAACTACTAGCATATGTTCGCATGCAAGTAACAATGTTTTTAACCTACTTTAAAAAAAAAATCTTTCAATACTATATGTTGATTAAAATCAAGTTATTATGAGTGAAATTAAAGAAATAAAAAAAAAATGAATTACAAATAAATATAACATTTACCTCAAGTTAGCCAGCAGTCAAAATGCAGCAAAGACAGAGGATGAGATTGGTCAGCGCCTTCTACCGTCAATGGCTTTGCCGCTATCTGCAGGAATTTCACCTTTCAACTTTCAACTTTCAACAAGCCCAGTTCTGATTGGCTCGCTGGTTACCATGCTAACGCGCACTCAAACCTAGCTCATATGCCCAAATTAGGACTTCTGGCTCCAAAAAATCAACATGGCGGCCCCCACAACGGCTAAAAATGGCGACTGAAATGGGTTCATTTTCGAAGTTCGTAACGCTATGGGTGACGTCACACTCCTTATGTCCAGCCCTTCTACAGTCATTGGTCGCGACAACACAGACAGCAAGATCTGTGATTGGTCGGCTTTGTAGTATCACGTTTCCTGCTACGCATTTCCAGAATGACCTTCATTACTCTGGACCGTCCGCCATTGTTAAATTCCCAAATTCAGTGAAGAGCCAACAAGGAAATGGACAAAGTGACTGAGCAATTAATTGAAGAAGTGAGGAAATACAGTCATCTCCAACGTGGGTTTAGATGTAGTGGAGTGCATGAAGAGATGGAAGAACTCTCGAGACGTTCGTCTCTGTAAAAAACTCGCCACAAGGAGCGGGGATCCAGGAGGAAAGAAAATCCCAGCGTTTTATATATTCCTATCTTGGCTGGCACCTCATGTCAAACATCTGCTTACGGAGTCAAACTTTGACGATAAGGTAAATAATGCACGTCCTTTGATGTACCTCTATTGTGTTTCGGTTAGCTAACTTAACTAGCAATGCTACCACATGGGGTATTTATTTTTTTGCAAAAATAATATACCTGTGAGTCCAAAAGCATGTGTAATAGGTTATAATTATATGTAATGGGTTGTATTTATATAATGTAATAGATTGTAATTTTATTTGGCTTACAAAAAATACAAATGGAACAATTTAGCATTTGCAATGTATGAATATGCAGTTATTATAGCTCTATCGATCTATGACTTAACGCTGAATGCATCATCTTTTATGTATAACTTATACTATTTGCTATTTCTTTCATAATCACAGGATGGGACTGATACCAGCTCAAACTCCACTGGTTTATCGGATGTGAGACCTCCAGCCAACAGCGATGATGACCGATTACCAAGTGGTAGAGCCCCATCACCAGCCATCTCTTCTGTCCCGCGCCATCTCTTCTGTCCCCAGTTTTCTCTTCTGTCCCCACAGCCATCTCTTCTGTCCCGGCCATCTCTTCCGTCCCCCAGTCATTTCTTCTTTCCCCAGTCCAAGAATGGCACAAAAAGGAAGAGAAAAGAAAAAGATGACTGGGTCCAAGTGCAGGTTGCTCGGTTGGAGGCTCAGTTGGAGGAACGGATGCAACAGAGACTGTGTCAAGGCAATGATGAGAGCGACCGGTTTAAACAAAGTGTTGCAGATATGCTGCGGCGGGTGACGGAGGACCACACAGCGCTGACAATGGATATAGAAATGCACTGTATCTGCAGTTTGCACTTTTTTATTATTTTTTTTTTTTGTATATAGTTTGCACTTTTGCTTTTTTATTTATTGTCTGTTCACACCAATTCATGCAGGTTTTACTGTAGTTTGCATCATTTGTGAAGTTTCTCTTTTACATCTATTTTTGATAATTGTAGATCATTGCACATTAATACATTGCACTGTCATGCCTATATTTGTATGTAGTTTACACTGTTTATTAAAAACAAATACTGCTGTTTCCAAAAATGTGTAAAGGTTATTGCAAATAAACATTAACATATAGTTGCACATGTGTCTGTGTTTGCTCCTTTGCATCAATTTTTAATTTACAATTCAATACCATTGCACCTGTTTTTTACTATTTTTTACATCAAAGAATTTGTGTATATAGTTTGAACCAATTATTTTGGTTCCTGCTGTATGCATATTTTATGGTTCAGGTTACAGTAAATTAAGATCTTACAGTTAATTTATTTCTATAGTTTGCTCTTTTGCATCTATTTAATGTAAACAATTATAGACCATTGCACTGTTACATGGTACATTACCTTATATATAGTTCGACCATTTGTATGTATAGTTGTTATAGAAATATTTTATATCCTTATATTTAACCAGAGAGACACGGAGACCGATTATAATTTAACAAGCAATGGCCAGGTTTTAATCCTTGCAAGGAGGAGCAAAGCAGACACAGTAACAATGTTACAGCGACAGGTTTGCTTCAAGATGTAAACATAACATGAGATTATATACAACACAGTGACGTCCTTGGTGAGAGGCGTTCACAATGGTCCAGGTGCAAGAGTCCCGTGACAAGTCTAGTTATGTGTATTTCATGCTTGGATTAGCACAAAGGACATGACATGAATTTGACATGACCTGAAGAGAACTGTAAGCCCCCAGTAACTCTAAACATTAAAATTAAAATTCTTATAACAATAGTACAAACTTAATAAAAACAAAACCATCCTCATGTCATTTATTTATTATTATTATACACCACGCTGTACACTCGCAAGGGCTTTGAGTGCCTAGGTGGAAAAATACCATATATATAATTTATAGTTTCTAAAAAATGTCCCTTTCAAATAAATAAATAAATGCAGTTATTAAGGCTGGGTCACTGGTTTGCTCATTTGGACACATTGCACAATGTTTAAGAGAAATTACTCTTCTGTCTGAATAGTTTTGCTTGAGAGAAAAGTGTCAGGAAAGGTTTGTATAACGCCAGCCATGCAAGTTGATTGAAGATTTTTATTGTGAAGTGTCAACAGTATCCATCACTGCTATGTCTGAAGTGAGAGACTTAGTGAGGTTGAATAAAATAAGATTTACTAAATAGAGTTTCTAATGTACAGGCCTCCCACAGTGACAGGGTTTGAGCAGCAATCCGTCTCGCACCTCTGCTGCTGGGGTCTTTAGGTTCATACTGAAACACCAGTGTGAAGGCTGAGATGTATGTAACTTCAACATTAATCTTTCAGAGAAATACACAAATATGAAATTAGCAATGACTCAAGATAATAGATTGTCTTGCAGATGGAAAATGTAGAAGTGTGTTCAAAGGGGTTTGCTTTGACTTGACAAGGCGGAAGGTTTATAACTTTATATTTGTGTATGTGCCCTATACATGAGGCAGCAGGCCTTATGTGAAAAGTCGAGCCATTCTTCAGGGTTGCACTGCCTGTGGACATATCTGTGACAGACACAATGAGCCACGAGAGACTGAGCTCCATATCTTGGTCCACATGTCACAGACACGCCCTGCCTTCAGCCTGTCCTCACTTCAAACTGAGTTCACACTAAAGTCAGCTCTGATCTCTCTGCAGAGTAGGACACCTGGGATCAAATGTTTGGACTCTACTAATGAGGACTGTGGCAGTGCTCGGTGGGGGGATCGGGGGGCTAGCTGCATCCCACTACCTCTGTAAAAGTGCACAGGCGGCAAAGGTAACACAATGTCTTTGTCTCTTCTGATATCCCACTCTCTGCTGTGTTTGACCTGCACTTCTGAGCTAAAGCTCATTAAAGCTTGAGCCTCTGGACCTGGGAATAATTGGATTTATTCCTAATGGTTTTCTATTTCTCATTTGATGAGTTATTGTCTTCTCTCTATCAGTTTACAGTTCACATTTATAATCTTTTCAGTGTTGTGTATTGTAGGTGATTGTGTTGGAGGGCAGCAGTCGTTTCGGCGGTTGGCTGTGGTCCAGTAGGAGGTCAGACGGAGCCGTGTTCGAACATGGTCCGAGAGGATTTCGACCTGTGGGGGCGGTGGGTTGGAACACGCTCAATCTGGTGAGCAGAGCATTTCCACAAACAACTTCTGATTACTTTGCTGATCTGGTACAGTAGGAGCTGCAGTGTCATGCTGTGACGTTTGGCTGTGGTTGACTTCTCGTGTTCTGTCGACTCTGTTCTTCCTGTGCCTGTGCAGGTGGAGGAGCTGGGTCTTGTGGAAGAGATTCTTCCAGTGAGCTACAGTCATGTAGCCTCTCAGAACAGATATGTCTTTGTGAAAGGACAGCTATGCAAGATGCCCTCAGGCCTAAGGTAAGGCATCAAAATGATCTAATTAAAAATTATAAAATTATGATTATTAGTGAACTTACTTACAGAGGTATGAGTAAGGACTCACCTTCATTAAACTGTGAAGCAATGGAACACATAATTATATATACTAGAAACCAAAAACTAGAATCATTATTTGTAAAGAAAGGTTAAGCCTTTACTAATATTGGTCACCAATAAAAACAAATGTTAATATGCCTTATTTTTCATCTCAACATGCAGTTCCAACTTTTTTGGATTTGCAATAATATTTAAAAAAGATAACTGCAATATAATGATAACCTCTTGCTTTTTCTCTGACTTGTCTCTCTGCTGTGTCTTCTGTGAAGCGGCCTATTGTGGACCTCCCTCCGTTCTCAAAACCCCTCCTCCTTGATTTTATTAAGGAGATATTTGTGCCCAAAGCCCATAAAGAGGATGAAAACCTCCATTCATTTGCCTCTAGAAGGTTTGGAACAGAGGTATGGACCCAAACTTCCTCTGCACAAACTCTATACAGAAAGGGCCACCGTGCTCTTGTTGGTGCACTTAGATTGTGCTGTCAATCCTATTTTTTTTGTCTGCACATGTGTGTCTGTGTTGTGTTTATGTGCAGCTCGCAAATGTAGCGGTGGACAGCTTGTGTCGAGGAGTCTTTGCTGGCGACTGTAGAAAGCTGAGTGTGCGTTCGTGTTTTCCTGATCTGTACAACGCTGAGCAGCGTATGAGATCAGTTGTACTGGGCTTACTGTTGAGCTCAGGTCAGCCTTATCCACTCAATACTAGCTGCACTGCTATGCTCCTGAAGAGTCCCCTGCAGAATTGTACTGAAGGCTCTGCTGCTGTGTAAATGCTGCAGGTCCAAAGCCTGAGGTGACACCTGGCCCCCTGGCTCAGAGAGCAAAGAAGGAGCACTGGTCACAGTGGTCGCTGCGCAGGGGGGTGGAATCTCTCCCAGAACGCATTGTACAGAGTCTTCAACAGAACGAGAGGGTGCAGCTGCACACAGATGCTTGTGTTAAACAAATTCTTCCCACAGCCTCTGGATGGACAGTGAGTAAGACTGGAATTAAACTATTATCGCTGTACAGCACACATGCACACCCGGCTCATTTGTTCTTTTCTTTTTGGATGTAGATCCATTTGGAGGATGGAGTCATAATAGCTGACCACATCATTTCAGCACTTCCTGCAAAAGGCAAGCACTTGTAAATGTGACAATAAAGTTGTAGTATATGGACAGTATTAAAATATCAGACATGTTGTGCTTTGCCCTTAGCACTGTCTTCGGCCTTACCTTCCTCCTGTCAGCCCCTGATAAGGTTGCTGAAGGACATCCCCACTGTCAGCGTGGCTGTGGTCAGCCTGGAGTATGAAGGTTTTATCCTGCCTGTTGTGGTACAAACTAAAACCACTCACTTGTTAACTGGTTGCATTGGGTGATCACAGGTTTACATCTGAAAACCATTAGCAACAGCTATGTATTACTTTGACACCACTATTCACCTATGTGCCACTTTTGGAATTATGACTAGATCATTATTCAGACTGTTGACGTTTTACGCAAGTCTATTCATGTTTTTGCACCAAATATGATAAACCAGAGTCTTAACAGTAGGTTTTGTGGATGGTTGGAATTGCAAAATAACACACTTGTGTAAGTGAAATAACTGAATAAAACTGAATAAATCTGACTTGTAATGCATAAGAGATTGTGTATAATCATACTCTTACCTGGCACATTTTTCATATCCTTTAGCAAGTTTCTCCCTTCTTTTATGGTTAAAGTTTGTTTGTGTTTTAGGGTTTTGGTCACCTGCTTCCCTCCTCAGAGGATAAGGGATTACTCGGGGTTGTGTACGATTCTGTTTTTCCCTCAACACAACAGACCTGCTGGACAGACTACTAGACTGACGGTAAAGCAGAGCCCATTCTCTTACGCACAAGTTTAACCTTTCTCCTAATTTCTAGTTGAACCACACAAGGACAGGCCTGTTAATTTACAGTACCTCTATCTTCAAGTATGTTCCAAGTACATTAATCTTATGGTGCTTATGCATTGCCTCTCACATTTGTCAGCAATTGCCTGATTTCAGGCAATGGTTAGTAAACCATAAAAAAAATTTACCCTGGAAACGAATGACAAAGAACGGGCCAAATTATACACTACTGCTGTGTTTTTCCAGCTACTGAGTCTTTTCTGTTGTAGGTGATGATGGGTGGGGCGTGGTTCCAGGAAGTTTTTGGTGATCCAGACAAAGTCAGCAAAGACCATCTTTTAACTAGAGCCACTAAAGCAGTGCGCCATCACTTGGGAATAATCCAAGCACCCATTTGGACGCATGTGGCCGTGCAGACGGTAAGGGCAGCACTGGTCAGGTATCCATACCCGTCTTGCATAGTATGGACCATTGGACCAATATGGACTCACTTTTTCACACTTTTGGATTCACTAACATTAATATTTTTAGACAAATGGTGTTAAATTATTTAGCATTAGTATCAAATGCAAAGTAATTAAAAAGTAATAAAAAACTAATTCAGTAAACTTTAACTGTCCTAAAACAGGTTCATGAGTTGCCATCATTGTTCAAGTGTCTTACCACTGAAATATATACATATTATAAAGAGCCACCATGTGCAAAGAGAACATTGACATCATCACACTGTTTTGTCACCTTTTTGTTGATCATTTAAAAAGCCGACCTAGTTTTTGGCCAGCTTTAAATACTGTAAATACTGTCGTCAATAGTGCACTTTGAGTTATCTAATTCTGATCCTTGATTGAGATCCACGTCAAGGCTCTCTAATCTATCCTACATACAAAAAGCTAAAATCCATTCGGACTGGCCTTACTCACAAGTTTCCTAATACCTGCTGTTTGTTCTTTTCAACAGGACTGCATACCCCAGTATTATATGGGACACTTCAAGAGAGTGGGTAGGTTTCGACTTGCTACTACTCTTACTTTTGTATTCTACTTGTTTAAAATATTGACTTTGTCATTTTTCCCAGACTTTATGCGTGGTTTCATTAATCGGAAGAATCTGCCACTCTCCCTTGTTGGTTCCTCTTATGATGGCGTATCCGTTAATGATGTCATATTTAGTGGAAAGACAGCTGTGAACAAGTTTTTTGGAGCTGAAATCTAATAAAATCACATGGGGTTCTTGTAATGGGTCCTTCTTTTTTATTGACTGCCTTTATCAATAATAGTACTTTGTTCAAACTCATTCACTGATCTAATTGTGACTTGTGTTATTTTTGGGGGGGGTAATAAACATTTTAACATTCAATGCTGTATTTTTCTGTAAAATGATAAGAGCCATGTAGTTTAATGAAGAAAACTGACTAATATACAAGTGTTGAGTGCACAGAGTGGTTAGCACTCCTGCCTTACAGCAAGAAGGTCGTGAGTTCAAAACCCGGCCGACTCCGGTCTTTCTGTGAGGAGTCTGCATGTCCTCCATGTGTTACGGTGGGTTCTCTCCGGGTACTCCGGCTTCCTCCCACCGTCCAAAGACATGCATGTACAGGTTAATTGGCTACTCTAAAGTGTCCCTAGTGAATGAATGTGAGAGTGAATGGTTGTATGTCTCTGTCTGTCTCTACATGTCAGCCCTGTGACTAACTGGCCACTGTTCAGGGTGTACCCCGCCTCAGGCCCAAAGCAGCTGGGATAGGCTCCAGTCACCCGCGACCCCTAACGGGACAAAGCGGTAGAAAATGAATGAATGAATGAGTGCACAGATCCATGTAATTGCTCGAATATGTTAGAGAAGCCACTCTTCAACACACCCCTTGTCAGCTTTATCCTTAAAGGCTAAAGCGACAGTTGCCTCTTTCTCATGTAGCATATCTGATAAAAATCATTCATTGTCAACTACTGTTCCAATCTTGCCCCACCCATTTTATCAAGAATGCATGGGTGATGGTACCAGATTGGCTCGGGTGGTCAGATCAGCGTATTAGCATGTCGCAATTTTTTATTAGGAAAATCTTAACAGAAAAAGTATTTTCTGGTTTGCAAAATAAAAAGGACAGAATTGCTAAATTTGATAAAAAATAAAAAATTAAATTACAAAAGTTTAGAACAATATGCACCAAAAACACCAAAAGTAAAAAGAATACATGCTTCAAAATTATGAATAACATCTATCCGTCCTAAGAATTACTTAAACTAAGCTCTAACATTCAAGAAAATAACACATTTTTGATAATATTCAAACAAATGACGTTTTTTCTTTTTTTTTTTTTTTAAACATGTCAAAGTTATATTTTTGGTTAGATTTTTTAACATTGGTTAAATGACAGATTTTCCTTTTCAAGAAATGACATAACGTACTCATCAGAGAAAAAAAAGAGAGCTCAAGATGACCTGGATGACGGAGAATCTTCACAGACTGACCACTGTACCTGGGGAAAAAGACCAGCACTATACTATTTTTAATAGTGTTTTCAAACCCAAGCCTCAAAGGGCTTAAAAGACCGCACTAGACATCATCCCCTGTGCTTAGACCCTCCATTAGGGTGAGGAAAACTCCCCAAAAAGAGAAACCTTGGGGAGAACCACAGAAGGGGGATCCACTCCCAGGACAGACAGGCCGTGCAGTAATGTGTACAGGACAGTTGAAAAAATACTTAATTACCCAAACATATTCACACTAAATATTTATATTGACCCAGTGTCCACTCTGTGTGTGTGTAAAGTAGATGGGACCTCAGCCAACATCAAGGTAGATGACAGATGGGCTGGGGGTCCTCACACTGGAGCAGAGTCTGGGGGTGGGTGTAGGGGTGGGGGGTACACATCATCTAGCAGATCAGAGGTTTGGGTCCACCCTAAGAGTACCCACTCTTAGAAAGGAAAAAAAAGTGCTAAATACTAATGCAAAAATAGGCAGATGTAATATTAATATGAGTGGTTCAGTGTGACCCTACAGCTACAACCAGTGTAAAACTATACCTATGATCAATCACGTTTGGTGAAATGTGTTTGCTTTTGAAAACCTCAAGAGTCAGCTCGCCGCACATCCACCGGGAGCCCATAACAAACAGACAGTTCGTTACAGGCCAGACCACAGCAGGGGAATAGAGAGGGGATAAACTCAACAGTGTTTTATGGGTTATGGTTTTAAAGAAGACTAGGTGTTTGGTTTTAGGCTTTGTAAATTGTGTTAGGTAAATATGGTTGATGGTTTGGATTATTTTGTCTGGAGGGTATTAACATGGTTCTAGTAAAAACTTATGTTAATCTATGTACCTGTGGGGTTTGATTTGGTTTTACCCAGTTATTTGGGATGTATTTAAGGCGTCTCAAATCATTACTGGTCGTCCCTGCTCCATTGCACTTTTGCACCTAGCACGTTTGTATATTTATTGAAAAAGAAAGGAAAATAAAAAGAAACAGTGGAAAATATGCCTATCATTGCTCGTGGTATCTCACTGACATCCAGCCGCTAACAAGGCCCCAGCATAACAGAGCTCTCTAAGAAATGGCTCTGTAGTCAGCAGACATCTTTATTTGAGAAAGTTGAAGGAGGCCAGCGTCCTGAGAGCGAAGGGTACGAGCTGGAGTATACCAGGTGATAAGGTCAGATAGGTAAGATGGAAAACTTTGCTCTAAACTCAGCTTTAACATGAATAGGAAGCCAGTGTAATGAAGCCAGGACTGGAGTAATGTGATCAAACTTTGTGGTCATGGTTAAAAGTCTGGTGGCTGTATTTTGGAACATAGTCTGTGAGAACTTTTCCTCAACAGTCCAGAGAATAACGCAGCCTGGATGTGACAAATGCATGAATGAGAATTTCAGCATCAGGTAAAGAGAGGCAGGAGCGAATTTTTGAGATAAAAAAAGACACAAGGTTAAAATGTTACATTTAGCATTCTTTATAAATGAACAGTTATAACTCTTACTGATTTCAATTTTGGTGCATTTGAATAAATAAAGTTAAATAAGTTTATTTAGGTTTACACTTGATGTTTAGGTTAATATTTAGTATTAAGTTATTATATTTAATATTAAGTAAGGTGGATTCTTTATGTGGACAAAAATCTGAATGCCAAATTAGTAAAAACATGAATTTAGCAATTGATAATCTGTTTGAATATGTTATGATATGGAAAAAAATGCAAAAACAAAATGGTTTATTGTATTTATAGAGGACTTGGTGCTCTATTTTTTTATAGACAGTATAGAAACAAATCTATACTGAACAAAATCCTAAAGATATTTTCATATGTGGGGATTTTAAAAGTAAAGTAAATAAAGCACAAACTAAGACTATACATAATATCAACAAAGCTCTAAGAGATTTGTTGATATTATGTATAGTCTTTCCGGATAAACGACAATCACAAGGATGATGGTGTTTCGTAAGAAAGCAATGTGGCCAGAGCATGCCAAAACTTGGAGGCTGTGTGATGCAAACTGCCCAGTTACTGCAGTGATTCTGGCTCATGAAGGACAAAGAGTAAAAGTAAAAGAAAAGACAATGTAAAAAGGTATTATTAAAGATTATTATAGAAGGAAATAATACAATATCCGGAAAATATTTATTTCCCTAAATAGATTATTTAAAAAGGCAATTTGGGAGACATTATCTATTTGAAGACTTTTCAAAAAGCTTGTGAACCAAAAAACATGCAAAAATATGTATGATTTATATAAAGAATTTGTTTGTAAAAACTAAGTTAAAATTTATCAAACTTACTGATTATACCACTTTTAAGAGAATTTTACCTTACAGATTAAATTAAAAGCAAACGATGGAGACTGTATATGATTTGAAAATAATAGACAGGTTTAATCTTTGCAAAAAGAAACAAAACAGACCCGGTAACAATGGTACGTGGAAGGTTTTGCTTAAAGGTGTAAACAATACATGAAGCTTTATAGGTTTACATTATGCCAGCTCCAGGGTCGTGGATGGACGTGTATTGAGCTGACGTGTCAGTCATAGATGTGTCACTAAGTGTACAGGACAGAGTGTCCCTGTACAATGATTATATCTAGTGCAAAGTAATGTCTTTGTATTGTTTAGGAAATAAATAGAAGATATAGCTGAAGACATTAAGTCATACTTGTATGTGGATAAGCTTATGAACTGGAGCAAGAGTGAGAACATAATATATAATATTAATGGAGATGTACAATTCCCATAACAACCACTTACTGTTACAGTTAAAGACCTACCACTAAATGGTAACTAAGGTTACAACAGAGCTAAATGAAATGATGGAAGTGTTCAACACTAATAAGTTCTCATTTAAAAATAACTTACAAGAATGTGGAGATTATAGAAAAGATGAATACACAGAGATACTAATTGATGAACTAACAAATACAAAGATTTAATGAAAACAGCAAAAACAGTTGTTCTATTTTATAGGACCACCATTGTTTTTTAGTTTATTGAGCCATGGTTATCCCATGTCTCAACAGGGGGAGAAGAGGATTTAAACCAAACTGTATTAATGTTATGAGGCCTGGTTAACATAATGCTGTAACAACAGTGTTTAATACTGTTAAAAGATTAGTTGAAAAGAAATAATAAACGAAATAATAGTAACGTGACCTTTCTGGAAAAGCACTATTTAGTCTTATTAAATTAAAACTTTCAGATTAAAGTAGATTTCTATCAGACCATCTCTGTGGAAACAGGTTATGCATCTGCTGGTCCATTTACTGATAATTTTATGGTTTTGATATGATAAGGAACTTGGAGGTACCTTTCTGACTTTATAATGTTTCATGTGATGATGATTTTATTTGTTTGTTCTTTATTTGGATGGAAGCCAACTACAACAAGTACCAGTTCTGAAAAGAAGCTTTGACAATTAATATAGCCACCAGTAAGAGCTATTATTAACATAGTTCTTTGAACTAATATTAAATCATCTTGGTTTACGCCTATGAAGGGTAATACACCTGCGAGCTGGACTAGTGACGTGAGTCACTTAACTTCCTGTGACATCACTCTGAACTTGACAAACTGAGAGATCAGGTACATTTGCAGTGCAGGGCGGACGTCTAGAGGTTTTCGAAGGTAAGACCATTAGACCAGCGTTGCCAGCTGACTGGACACATGCGTACCTCATTTAATTGATCCTCCTGTTATATGTGTTCACATACAATGTGACGGAGAACACCGTGAGCATAAAATCACACCTTAGGCGCAAGAGAGCAGCTCCCTCAGGTTAATTTGATTGCCACATATACATCGATGACATTGGTGCCCCTCGAGGTGTCCTTAATGCTAGAAATTAGACAGCTGCAGGATTTGTAACTATTCTCGTTTGAGACAATTTATACAAATGTGGACTGGATTAGCTATATTTATTACAACCAACCAGGCCTTTTAAAAATGTACTTCACAGTAGAGGACTTAATCTAGACCTGGTTTGACAAAATGTTTGATTGGGATGTTAAAATCTGTATTGATATACATATACTTGATGTCTCACTCCATGTTTTGTTTCTTTTCATTTTAGGGACAGAGATGGATAGGCAGGGTAAGGCCGGAGCTCTGAGTCTGAATGGGTTGACCAGTTCATCTCCGGTATTTCTGATCTTTTGTTGTTTTGGAGTGATTCTGTGATTCTGATTAATTGAATTTTGATGTTACCAGTAGATTCATTAGTTCTACATTCTTGTCTTTGTCCCTATAGTTGTTACACTGCTAAAATAGTAACCCTGTTATACTGTACATTAATGTATTTATTGTCTTTCATTTTATGGTCAATCCTCCTCAAAAGTGAATTGACACCGCCTACGGCAGAGGGGTGAGCAGGAGAGTTTTCCCCAGCGATAGGTCATTTATCTCATGGTCTACTTAGGCTAGGTCAGCTGCCCTGCTGGGTCATGCCATAATAAACAATTCACACATAAGTTAATATTTTGTTTTATGCTAATGTTTTATCAGCATAAAGAGGAGGAAGATGTCATAATAATTGTATATTATGCTTGCACTCCTTCTCGAGTTTATATGCTTATCCACAAACAAGTATGACATAATGTCTTTAGTAGATGACACTCATCAGCATCTATTTTAGTGTCAAGTATTGTACCATGATTATGAAATACCATTTTAATAAACACTTGGTTATTATTTATCTTGTTCATTTCAGTTTTTCTAATTACTTAGACAATATTTTTCTCAAACAATATTTAATCACAATCATTTTGTCATTTAGTTTACAAAAAAAAAATTTCATAGAATTAACAAAACCCAAATGAAATGTGGACTATATTCGTATCATAAACCTTTCTTTAACACATCCGTTCAGTGCAGTCGTCAAACTGACATTTCCAACAAAGCTTTCATTGCAACATTAAAAGATTTATTTAATGTAAAGGGTCTCCAAATGACAGTGGAGACAAAATTCCAGCTTCTTTAAAAAAAAAAAAAAAAAAAAAACTTTTGTAGCTCAAGAGAGTGAGTAAAGAAAAGGGAGGGTGATAAGAAACCTTTATCTGGTGTTACTGGCGATTAACCCAAAAAACGGTTTGTGCTCTATCCAGGGTCTACAGTGTTTTTTATTACAAAGTGGTCATTTTCATTCTATCCCCAATAACTATGTATCAGTTATTCTTAGTGCTTTCATGCTGACATCTGTCCTAATTAGTGCTGGGCAAGTTAACGCATTATTGAATAAACACCAACAATTATTTTATCGCGTGTTAACGTCGGCCAATTAATATTGTGAAAGATGTCGGTCTGTAGAACATCCTTAGGATCGCAACGAATGACTGCACATACTGTATGAGCCGCCCTCATGACGCACCATCACAATGTTAACCTTTCCTGCTTCTGTCTCCTAACCGTGTTTGGGAGACACAGGAGAGATCCGACTTCTCCAGGACCAGAAGTTTTCTTCCCAGGATTAACTCCCGAAACTTCACGCTGGTCAGTGTGATGGTGGCATATAAGAACAAAGAGCCGTCTAGCTGCCTTTTGAGATGCTTTATTTTTCTGGCTGCTCAAGAATACACCACACATATCCAACTGCACTGGTCATCGTATTACTCTCGCACCACACACATCCGCTGCTCCGCGGGGACTCGCACAGGGGAGACAGACTCTGTCATTCACACACACGCACTGAGCTGTCTTAAACTAAACACAATGAAGACACATCCCGCAACAACAAGAAGAATACACGAGTTATATAAAAAGGAGAGGACTACAATAGCGACGGCGTTACAACGTGCACCAACTGTTGCCTTGTCACCGGGACTACTGGACATCGCTAGGCATGCATTGTAACGCCGCCATTATTATCTCGCGGCGTTACAGTGCGTTATTGATGAACAGCGGGAACTGCGCTCACATGCTCTGACTGTAATGAAAACACAAAACAGACTGTAGGAGACGGGACATGGGTGCACTGTGGCGGAGCTCACGGGAGAGCAGGCACGTGCACGTAGGTCTGTAAAGGGAGGCCAGGTGGTTGAGAGTCAGGGATGGGTAGCCACAATTTTTGTTGACCGCAAAGCCAACAGCAAAGCAACGCAAAGCATACTGAACAGTTGAGATTATATATTTATCTGTTTATGCATTCTGGTTCATGTCCATCATCTATCTGCTGAGCTGTATTATTTAATCTGCAATAAACCTACTAAACACACATCAGATCTGAGATTATTTGTTAATTATAGTCTCTAAGCCTCTCTAAGCCTGTCACATTTTTTTTAAATTTTGGATCCAGTTTATGGATCTTTAAATTCTTCAAATCTTTAATCTACACGCTCCTGTGTCACATAAAAATGTATTACAATATCTACTCTGTAGTCTGTCTTTTCACTTTCTTTTTCCTTTTATTCTTCATCTGTCTTATTCTATCTGTTCACCTGTCTCTGTCTTTCTACTCTGTGGTCCACCTCTACTTCACCTGGCTGTCTCTTCACCAGCTCCATTTCCTCCAGAATTAGTTTCCACCACTAAATGCACTATGTTTGCATTGTTTTTCAACAACAAGGTTCAAGGCATTAAACATGCTTCAGGTCACAGGACCTACAACAACACTGCAGCCACCTAGGAAACACTTGGTTGGGTTAACACATTTTACACCCATTAATGACAGAACAATTGAAAAAACTGTCTCTAGCTTGAGTTTATCAACCTGCTGCCTCACAGTTTTAGCCACTAGCTTTCTACAATCAATACTAAGCAGTTTGTTACCACAACTCACTGATATAGTCAATAATTCCTCACAGTCTGGAACATTTCCAAGGGCCTTAAAAACTGCTGTCATCAAGCCTCTCCTAAAGAAGAGCAGTCTTGATGCTACAGTGCTCAACAACTATCAACCCATATCAAACCTGACATTTTTAGGGAAAGTCATCAAAAAAATTGTATATCAACAACTTTTTATTTCTTAACAACTGATTTAATCAGGCCCCATCACAGACTGAGACTGCACTTATCAAAGTCACAAATGACATCTGTCTAAACACTGACACATTAAGTCAATTACATAATTTTTATTTTATCACCTTAAAAATACTTCCAAAGTCAGCAGGATAATATCTCAACCAGACTTAGAGAAACTTATCCCTGTGTAGTGTCTCTCGTACCAGGAGGAACCAACACCTCTCAGAGGACCACAGAATTTACAACTCCGAACTTTTAAAGACTCTTCCTTTTTGTTTATCCAGGCCAAGGACAGATGAGGAGATTCAATTCACGTCTTCTTGCTAATCCTCTCCAGATGTTCGTATGTTGTGTTAAAGAGTTCACGCAAGAGTGAAATTATATTTACAGCTTTATTTTTCAGTACTTCAAAGGACAACGTAGGTGTTATCTGTTGGCCGACCAGACCCCGGCACCAGAATTGACATTTAAATATACGATTTGTGTATTGAGACACACCAGACCTGAGAAAGGAATGCCTTTGTTCGGGATTCTCAAAATGACTGAACAGTGCGCTCTGCTGGACAAGCAGAGAAACAACGCTGCATCGGAACCCCAGCCAAAGTGATTACTCTAAAATGTAACCGTGTATTAAAGATTGTTCGTAACTATGCAAACCTCACCATTTTCCCTTAACAGGATCCAACAGGACAAGAAACATAACGATGTTACTCTGTTTTACTTTGCATAAGTGTGTTGTACAATAAAAACTAATTATTAATTTGTTTTCAGAAAATGACAACGAATATATATGTGTTTGATATCTAAATGTTCGTAAGGACATTTCACGTACAGATATGATACAATGCAGAAGCAATACGCTTTTAAAATGTGTCTAAGTTTATTTTACTTGATGGAACGAGAAAGGTTTTATTCTCTTTTCCCAAACTTTCAGTAAACGCCCCTCTTCACCAAACGTGTGTAAACACACCCTTTTTGCGTCTCTTACAAAAGAGTCGGCAAAGCGGAAATCGCTCTCTCAAGTTCCCTCTCAAGCCTCTTAAGCTCTCTTGAAGCTTGCTCTTGAATCTTCTTGATGTTACACTCGCTTCTGTACTCTTCTCTTTTCGCAACGCTTTGCACACTCTTGTTCGCGTAATCTTGTCTACTTTTCTACTAAGTTTTGTATTTATCGCTTCGTAACTTTTAAGCTTAAACCACGTAACACAGTCCTGTGTTAAGTGACTTTATTTTTGAAGACTCAACGCATTTGATTTTTGTTTGAAACTTTTCAACGGAACTACGTAATCCACTCGACGGAAGTGAAAATTTTGTAGTTCTTTAAGTTAAAACGAGTCCGCTAAACAAACAGCCCTCGTTAATCAAGAAAAGACCAGTTTACGCCTCTTCAACGAACACTTTTTGTTAAAGACTTTAGTCTCGACTGCTGGCAGAGGCCCTTTTACTCAAAGACAATAACAGAACGCCTTTCTTTCCCGACGACGGAGCTCTAAGGCCCGTGGGATCAGTGGACACGTGACAACCATCTCGTTGCTTGGGAACCGTCAGTTTAACCCGCGCGGGAAGTTCTAAAGCGGACCTTTGGATCTTGCCCTTCTCGGACGACTGGCACCGAACCACCAATCGACAGAGTGAGTTAACACGTGACACAGAAGTTGGCGGTGTAACCCTGTAATTTGTCTTTAAAAGGCCCAGCAGAACCTCTTCCCTTACACCATACAAAACCCCGTCAATAGGCCCTTTTAGCTAAGCCATTTAACTCCCTTTTCTCTCCGTAAGAACTCCGAGTAATTAATAAAATTCAACAGAATTAAACTCATCTTGTTCCATCAAAGGTATAACCATTGTGCCATCGTCAATCAATGTTTTATGTTCATTATTCTCATCCTTTGTCAATAATCTTGTTTTATTTTATTTTATTATTCATATTTTAACCTGCATAATCTTTAATAAAACCCCATAAAGACATTTCTTGTTTCATTGTTTAATTAAGATTTGTGTCGAAAACGAGTTAGGATTCATTCCTTCAGTATTGAGACTTATCAAACATAATCAGTTTCCTTAGAACTGCTAAAACTAAGGTGGTGCCCCGAAAGAAATTAATATTTTCATAAACAAAATATTAATTATTAATTTTCATAATTCATATTAATATTAATTATTCACTAACGAGACCATATTCACTACACCTGCTTTTATCTCCAGCAGGTTAGATTACTGTAACTGCCTGCTCACTGGTCTCTCCAAACGAGGGTTAAGACAGCTTCATCTTATTCAGAATGTGGGTGCTCGGGTTCTAAAAACCAGGAAGTACAACCACATCAGTCCAGTTTTAAAATCTCTGCTCTGGCTTCCTGTTGCTCAGAGAGTAGACTTTAAAACAAGTCTCTTAATGGTCTAGCACCAGAATATATTTCTGAAATGCTAGTTGCTTATAAACCTTCTCGGACTCTGAGAACGTCTGGGACAGGCCTTCTGCTCGTGCCCAGAGTTAGAACTAAACAGGGTGAAGCAGTGTTTAAGTTTCATGCAGCAAAAACCTGGAACAACCTCCCAGAAGATTTTTTTAGAATGTGGTTAAAGTAGGGGGCCAAAGCAACAGGACCAGAAGCTAAAACACTGGGCCTAGCTGGACATGCCAAAGGGGGCTACGGAGGAGGAGAAGAGGTCATCAACCATGACAGGTTGTATTTAACAGAAACTTCTGTTAAATACAACCTAAACCACTGAAGCACATGTCCCGGAAGCCCAAACTATTGGGCCAGACGTGTCAGGAGGACTGAGTGGTCCACGTTGTCATATTCTCCATTAAGATACAACATTACAGCACTGTCTTTTTCACATCAAGGGACAAGAGAATGTCGCTCTGTACTTCTGTACTGTACTGTTCAGTAGAGCAGACTCGGGGTTGTGTCGTCTCCTGAAGCCAGATTTAAATTTTTCAAAGATCTGATTGTTCTCCAGAAAAAAATGTAACAGAGAAAACTATCTTTTCCAAAACCTTGGATAGGAAAGGTAAATGGGACACAGGTATAAAATCTGAATTTCAAACACAATAGCAGAATTGTCACTGAATTAAGACAATAGTAGTTTTAATTGCAAAAACGTTTAAACAGCTGATGAGTTAAAAGCAGATAAAAATCTGTGTAAAAACGATAATAAATACGCACAAGAGGCTAAAGTGGTTGTAGCATGTACTGTTAATTTCTTTAATAAATGGAACCAGCCTCCAAAAGGAATCTCTAGTTCATTGTTTCTCATTAATAGCACCACACTGGTAAAGTCATAAATAACTTTTCTTTACCGTACTATTGTGGGTGTGTTTGCTACAGGATATAATAAGAATTAACAAATGTTGACCATAAGTATTCTAGTCTTAACTCATAAACATTATAAACTTTATTCTATTTCATTATAAATAAATCAGTCTGAAATATAGAAATGTTTTTTGTGACAAATATATTTAATGATGACTATGCAGAAGCAGGAATAAAAGAATATTGCTTGGAAGAGTGAGGGCCTAAATTTAAGGAGAGGAGAACAGAGAGAATCTGGTTTATTCCTTACAGTGACATATGCCTCATTTTAAAAACTATGAGGTGGGTTCCAAATCAACCAGAACTGTGCTGCTTTTATAAAGTAACGTATGTATTTGATATTTATCTTTCATCCAAGACAGTAACCTCTGCAGGGAACGGATTAGACTCAAGTACAGAGCTCGTCCTCTGAATGTTGAGCATGTGTTTGGAGAACTTCTGAACTGGGCCTTCTCTGGGGTCTTCTCCTTGGTTGCCCTGTATGAAATGAAGAAGAACTCATTAACAAACCACCAGGGTTGTGTTTGTATGTGCAGGCTTCTCCCGCTCTATATGTCTTCATTTAATGTGAATCATGTTAATAAAGGCCTCAGGGCCCGTTACTTCTCATTAAAAGAGCAAGCTTCTGGATCATCCCTTCCAGCTCCCTATGGCTTGCCCACATCCACCATGCCATGCAGGCGGATTGTGCTTAGCTTAGGTGGGTCCGGCGTACCTACAGCAGTACCGGCGCCTGTCACTCTCCCAGGAGGGGCTTAAGAGGCGCTCCCGCGCCTCCAGTAACTCTAATGCGGCTGGTAAATGGCCCAGGTTTAACTCTGCAACTGCAAGTGAAACCTGGTGTTATGGTGTTATGTTGGTTGTTCTAAGGTGGGGCTCTTTAGTTTTAGGTTTAAGAACACTGTTGTAAATACTAGGCAACATGAATCTGAGGCCACCTACTCTGTTCAACGAAGGCTTTTCCATTTGAACATAAATGGCTTCCTTCACCCCTCTCTCAAACCATCTGGCCTCTCTGGACAAAACTCGGACATTGCTGTCCTCAAAGGAATGACCTTTCTCTTTGAGGTGGAGGTGGACTGCAGACTCAGGTCCTCCAGGATTGGCTCTTCTGTGCTGATACACCCTCTTGTGAAGCTGTTGTTTAGATATACCGACATAACTGTCACTGCACTCTTCACTGAACTGCATAAACTACATTACTCTGTTTGTGAGGGGGGTCTTGTCTTTAGGGTGGACCAGTTTGTGACACAGTGTGTTCCCTGGTTTAAAGGGGACTGGAATGTTGTGTAGATAATCCTTTAAGTTTTTCAGATAAACCAGACACATACAGGATAACTACACCCTTCCCTTTTGTCCCTGGTTCCTGTCTGTTTGGTGACCTCTTGGTTTTGTTGAAAGTCCATTTGGGGTATCCACAGATTTACAAATGTGTTGTTCTTCTTTCCGTTTACCTTCTGAGTTTGTGGGCACCTCTTGTGCTCTGTGCTGAAGAGTACTGATGACTCCCAGCTTGTGCTGCAGAGGTTGGCGAGAATCAAACAGCAAATATTGATCCGTGTGTGTTGGCTTCCTATAAACTTCTACTTGGAGAGTCCTGTCCTCACAAATAACCACTGTTATTTTTTTCTGTATAGTTATAGAACATTGTACCAACCTCTCCATATTCTGGAAAAGATAGGCTATAAAGGATTATACTTCACACTTACAAACTCCAACTCACCCACAGCTGTTTCTTGCCAGTGACCTTTTAATAGCCCCAACCACTGTCATAAATATTCTTCAAATAAAGAAAATGCTGGTGTTGGGTAGTCCAATTTAATCCAATTTAAGATCTGTATGTAAATCTGAGACCATCTATAATTACAGTTGTATAATTACAGTATCTTTATTTCTGTTTCTGTTTAACACAAACAATTACAAGATTAAGACAACATAGCCCAATCAATGACGCAATATGCAGGTGCCATTGTTTCAGAAGCATTGCAGACTTGAACATGCAATGCCCCGTATCTGTTTTGAGTGTTTGTGTCTCCAGGCCTGTCTTGCTGGTGAACAAATATCAATCGACTCCATAGAAGTGTTCTGCAGTTTTCCCAGTCACTGTTGTTTTAAATGTAAATTTTAGTGTGTGAAGTAATGTGTAGCTTAAAGGCATTAAATAAAATATGTACAGAATATTTACTATTTAACTTATAGGTTACACATTACTTCACACACTAAAATGTAAAGTAATTTGTAACTAACACACTAACCTGGTAAGTGTGGCCTCATACGATGCACACAAGTTGACACAGACAGGTTTGAATGGCTACTAAAGGTAACCAGTCTCACCTGTGATCTATTTGCTTGTAATCAGTGTGTGTGTGTATAAAAGGTCAGTACATTTCTGGGCTTCTGATTGGCACTGAAGGATTCTGTTTAAACCAAACCAAGGTCGGGTAGATAAAACAAAAATTTCAGCCACAATTGCCAGGAAATAACAAATAACTTCAGCTGAAATACAGGACTCTCTGAAAAAATAGTGGTGTGGCTATTTCAAGATAAGGAGGCACTTAAAAGGAAAATGGGCTGCATGGTTGAGAAAGCCATTAGTATGCAAATCCAACAAAGCATCACACTGACAATATGCTAAAACAAGCACAGACACAAGCCTCAAAACTTCTGGGACAAGTCATTTTGAGAAAATCAAACTTTTTGGCCACAACCATAAACGTTACATTTGGAGAGGAGTCAACAAGGCCTATGATGAAAGGTATCCAATGCATGGGTAACTACAGAAATAAAATAAAATTTACAAGATTTAGATTAAGAAACATAAGAAAAATTAAAAACATCATAAAAGAAGAGTGCAGATAAAAAAAAAAACGCTTTAAGTTGTAATGTAAGCGAATTAAAGAGGAAGGTTTGAACATTGTTAAGAGTTGAGGCTTGTTTTACTTCATCTGTTAGGCTGTCCCAGATTTTTGCACCATGAAAGTTTAGTTAGTTTAGTTTTAACTCTGAGCAGGAGGCCTGTCACAGATATTCTCAGAGCAGGGTATCTGCAGGTTTCTGAGATTTAGATTTTAGACCTTTTTAAATCCATCAAAAAATTATTTTAATTTAATTTTAATTTATTTGGAGCAGCGCTCTATGGTGCTGAGGTGGTCGGCACACAGGAACTAAACTGAGAAATGTCTGGTGTTTTCTGACAGGATTCCGCAGCTGCTTTGTGTGTTTTCGCACTGCATGTGGGTCTCCAAAGCTTTTATTCCCATTGTTCCGAGTATTAAACCTTCTTGCACAATATACAACGGCCCTCAAAAACACATTGCCACTAACTGTTCTTAACCACGGATTTAACACATGGATTTAAGACATGTTAATGCTAATTAAGGCCTTATTTTTACATTATGGAGGTTCATAAGCAACTAGCATGTCAGAAATATATTCTGGTGCAAAATCATTAAGAGACTTGTAAACAGCAGTGCTGTTTTAAAGAGAGACCAGTGAGCAGGCCGTTACAATAATCTAGTGTTGTTGTATGCCCTTTGGAGTGTAGCATGTTTAATGCCTTGAACCTTGTTAATAAACAATGCAAACTCATTGCAATTTTAAATTTCTCTTGCTTTTTGCAAAGTTTGATTAAAAAAACTTTCTTTGTATACCTCATAATGAATTAAGAGTTTTAATTGACGCCGTTTTCTTTCGGCTTTTCGGCATTCCCTTTTCTGTGCCCTGACAGAAAGAACATTGCTCCACGAAGCCTTCTGCCTCTTCCTCATCACTTTAACCTTATCAGGAGCAATGGCGTCAATAACATTTAACCAATGGGATTTCCAGGTGATCTGGAAATCCCATTGGTGAATCCGGGGATGGGACAGAGATGGTGAGGTCCTCTGTCTGTTTGCCTGGTGCTTTTTCATAGATTCTTGTCTACTATTTTTCATGTAATAGGTTTTATTTACTCCATGTTTTCCAGTTACAGCAGAGTTGTCTGTCATTCACATTTAGCTCAGTCAGTGATTGGGATCCATTTTTAGCTGGATGTCTGCTGATGCTACATATGCTCTTGTGATGCCAGCATTCTTTTTCTTATCCAGTGCTGTTTTGGCTGGGCACCAAGTTTATGCCAGTGGCATCATTTTGTTAAAATCCCATTGCTTTGCTCAGTTTTGGGAACGCACTGTATCCTCCAAGTTTAAATTCAGTCTTGCCACATTGTGTGATCAGTTTTCAATTTAGATTTTAAATACACATCTCCAATTATCTTCCACTTCTTTCTATAGATTCTGAATAAAACTCTTCAGCAGGATATATATATATATATAGGATAGATATATATGGGTCAAAAGAAGTAATCAGCATTTTTTAAAAAAAAACTTAACTCACTTTCCGTCAAGCTAGCCTTTTTAATCACTGTGTATGAAAGCATGTATCCACAGCTGTTATGGGAATTGTACATCTCCATTAATATTGTATATTATGCTCTCACTCCTGCTCCAGTTCATATGCTTATCCACATACAAGTATGACTTAATGTCTTCAGCTATATCTCCTATTGGCACCAGGCTAATCCAAACAATACAAAGACATGACTTTGCACTACATCTAATCATTGTCCTGTACACTTAGTGACACATCTATGATTGACACATCAGCTCAATGCACGTCCATCCACGACCCTGGAGCTGGCATAATGTAACCTATAAAAGCTTCATGTATTGTTTACATATTGAAGCAAAACCTTCCATGTACCATTGTTACCGGGTGTCCGTTTTGATTCTCTTTGCAAAGATTAAACCTGTCTATTATTTTCAATTCATGTACCATCTCCATCGTCTGCTCATTTAATCTGTAAAGTAAAATTTAAAAAAAAAAAAGTAAAATTTAAAAAAAAAAAAAAAAAAAGAGAGAGAGCGAGAGAGGTCATAAGTTCAATCCCTGGCCGGTGAAATCTGACCTTTCTGTGATGAGTCCCTATGCCCTATGTTACCGTGGGTTCTCTCCAGGTACTCTGGCTTCCTCCCAGCGTCCAAACTCATGCATGTATAGGTCAATTGGCAACTCTAAAGTGTTCCATGTCAAGTGAATGGTTGTCACTGTCTATCTCTAATTGTCTACCCTGACCTAAACTCCACTGTCCAGGCAGGGAATTCTCAAGGAAGAAAATTTATTGAATGAACAAAAATCACCAATAGTATGCAATCATGAAGAACCGACTAAAAATCGATGACTAAAAATCTCCACAACAATATAATAGGTTTTATTTAAAAAAAAAGACAGCTTCCACTTAAAACAAAAATATTAAAATGCATCAATATCTGCCGAGATTGACTAGAGAAAACAAACACTATCGGAGTCCTAGCTTTTTTTTTTCTTTATGCTTCTTGCGAACTACTTCAATGTTTCGGTCCTTCCATGAGCTCTTCCTCAGTTTGATGGGACGACTTCCAACGTACTTCCCTGCATGAACAAAAGAAAAATATATATATCAATACAACAAAAGCTACAGGAATACTTTTACCCCAGTTCAAACTAAGTAAACTGGTAAGGTAAACTGCTGGTGATGTTGCACAGCAGTCATTACTCTAATACAGCAAAGCAATAAGATCTTATAAACTCTATTGTCATTGCAATATTAACAAGCACAAACTATTACAAGCATGAACTGAATGTAGTAAAATAGTATCCAATGTACTCTGTAATGTAATTCTTTCTCAATGTAAAAAAAATAATGACGTTAGTAACACCGGTAAACAGAATTGATTATAACTCAAAATATGTACTGTCCAAGGAATACTTGCAATACATGCATCTATATCAAGGAAATGTAACTTTTACCCTCAACAAAAGTTTTGCGTGTTGCTGAAATTATGAAATTATTTTATAGATTATAAAGATGACATCACCAGCTATCCCAGAAAAAAGAATATCTTACAAATTCACAAGGCTAGACCTTAGAGCATGGAACATAAGGAGACGGTATACAAGTTAAACACTGTGCTGCTCCAGCAAACAAAAAGACATCATCTGTTGTTAGATTTCTTTTATTATGGTGAACTTTCTTCACTTATTCTGATGTGACATTTTAACTTTTAATTGCCTCCGTCCTTCATGTTTGCATCGTTTTCTTTCAAAAGGTTATGTTTTACTTTTGTCAGCATTAGGTTTTACATAAAACTACAAACACTTTTTTTCTTCATTTCCTTCATCTTCTTTTTGTACATGTCTGTGGAGCTTTACTCCATATCAGAGAGCACAAAAAGTCACTTAACTTGCATGATCTTTGACTACTACATAGCGCCACAATGAAAAGCATTAACAATAATAGAGTGTACTGCAGAGGTCACACTAGACTTTCTCACTCTCCATCATTTTGACGGACCGAGTTGTAAATTTTCAGGCCTCGTCTATTATTACCGGTCATTTTAAATTTTTATACTTAATACTTATAACAGCTTTTTGTTTTACTCACATTTTAAGAAACTTCAATACGAGCATAGAGGACAGATTATGTGTTTTAAGAACAACCAGTGCTTTAAGTGGGCTGGTACGCACTGGGACTCAGTACCGCCACTTCCAAATATAGCTCATGAGCGTACCACCACTTCTCCGTGCGCCTAGATCGTGCCTTTTAGCGTACCGATACGCTCACTTGGACATCTGTTTTAATAGAGGTTTTAATCATTTGTCTGCGCTGCCGCTTTTTAGAGCGCCCTTCATAATGCACGCTTCCTTGTCCTACAGAGAGAAGATTCTACAATACCCATACACCCTTGAGTTTTACAGTTGAAAAGTGCATGCGTCGCTTGTTTTTCCGCTGTCAGTGTCAACAACTCAACGACCTCAACTGCAGGTCAGACGGAAGCTAATGAAAGCAGTTCTTTCTAAGGGTATTTTTTCAAAATCCTTTTGCACATTTTATTTATGTTCAGTAGCTCTTTCTAGCTCAAGCAAATCCACAAAATAATAAAAGGATTTTTTTTTTTTTTAAAGTTGTCTGTTTGGTCCACTTAAAGCACTGCAGATAACGTTACACAAAAAGTGAAAGGATATTTTGCGATTGAACTCTAGAGCACACAATATAATTCTAATTATATTCTAATTTCTAATTCTAATTCTAACAAAAATGAACAGAACTTAATTCAATTGCTGTTTTCGTGCTCCTCTGAAAAGTTTGTTACATGTGTTGGCTTTTCTACAGATGTTGCAGAACATTTTTGCTTCCCACCTCTACCACGTAAACTCCTGAAAACGATACTCCTCTTCTTCTCCTCCTTTTTGCTTAATTGTCCCGTAACAGCCGTCAGTGACTGCTCAGTGTTCTCCGTTTGTTTTCCTTCATGCTCTTTCATAATGTCCTCTTTTTTACTTTTATTAACAATATCAGAACTATTTGGCGGTTTGAAAAAACTGCTGCCGTGACCTTTTTGCAACTGAATGCAGCGTAAACAAAAGACAACACGATTTAAGATAATTGCTGATTGATATGTACATTCTCCAACTGATAAGGCGTAGGAATTACAATAGATCACCCTCAGAATAATCGATCAAAATGACGGATAGCATTCTGATTTTTCCATCCCTGCTATAAAAATAAAAAAAAATGTCAATGACGGTAAATATTTGGTTAATGCGACCTCTGGTGTACTGACCATTCATCTCTCTCATGGCTCTGACATAGTCATTTGGATCTTTGAAGCTGACAAACCCATAGCCTTTGGTCTTTCCTGTGCGTTTGTCTCTGACCACCTAAATTTAAAAACAAATCCAAGAAATATTAGAAGCATACTAGACAAACAGCAGTTCTTATCTCCACATATAAAAATACATACAACACAACAGTACTCACTCTTATTTTACTAAAAAGATTTTAGCCAGTCCTCAGCCAGTACTTTGAGGTGACAAAAGGAGTGACGATTTGGATAAAAAATACACAGAAACAAGAGGCAAACCTTTGCTTTGAGGAATGATGGATATCGACTGAAAGCTCTGGCAAGTATGTCATCGTTGACCTCATTGCCCAGGTCACCACAGAATATTCGGAAATCATCTGGAAAAGAGAACCAGAATACATTACTCAACTATACAACAACAAATGGTGTTTCTCTGCTTCCAATTACATTCCCTTTACAAATAAAACAAGAAAAAGACATTCCACACTCAGTAGTTCTCATCTGAATCAAGCATTTTCAGTGTAGTATGCAAATTCCTGTATTTCACACATACCCGGGTCCCACTCCAACAAACTGGTGTCTTCCCATGTGGTCCCTGCTGCAGTACGAATACATTTCTTAATTTTCTCTGCCTTTGTTTTCTTCTTGTCCTCAGCAGAACTTTCCAGCAGCTACAGCACACATACATAAGTCTTAGGCCCAATTATCAAACTTACCCTTCCCTTAGCTCTACCTCTTGGCCCTCCAAATGAAGGGGTAAAGGGTAGGGCTAAGATTATAGGCTACCCCTAAGAATTGGGACCCCACACCTGTAGGGGCATAGATGTATAATAAC